>UNPT01000616.1:0-21755 GCA_900536445.1 Hymenoscyphus occultus | reverse complement strand
CTAGCCTCGGCGTCGTATATCTCGAGGGTTTGTCCAAAGGAGAACGACTTTGTGTTTAAAATAGAGTCGCCTTGGGTAAGGCAGACTCCACCACCAGTGCTCCCGTCGTCGAGTCTAGAGCCGTCTGCGGTAAAATATATATATTAGTGCAAATATACAGTAGAGTCGGCCTGCTTCTCTCTACGCTAGAAGCCTCTACAACGCTTTTCCCCTGTGTTTCGCCTCCCAGGTTCGGAAGAGAGGGGGACAAGGCCTCTCTATCCACGTCTCCCTTAAAGTTTGCTCCTTAAGCTCACGATTGCCAACCAGCCAGCTGCTCTCTACGCTCTCTTCGTGAACCGACATGCGCCTCCGTCCTCTCGGGCCATATAGACAGTGTTATATAGAGCAATGAATCACCATCCTCCCTTCTATCGCTGCCATTATATGCCTCGCCCCAAGGGTTTGACCCCCCTTCGCGATACCCTGCCACATCTCTACTATATACTAGCAGGGCTGACTATGCCTCGCAGGATTTGCGTAGAATACACCCCTAGCCAGGCAGCGTACTCTACGTGTTTCCATCCCACTAACCAAAGCGAAGCTTCTGTCTTCACTACGTACTTCCAATCCCTAGCTTTCTGTCGGCTCAGTCCCTGAGCCCCGTTTGTAAACAAAGTGTGCCGGCCTTTCTGTCTTGTATGTTGTGGAATCGCGTTTCCGGGCGTATAGGTAAAGAGAGAGCTGGTATCGTATACTCGGTGATTCGTAAATTTTCGTCGGGCCTGTCTCAACAGCGGTTCTTCCCTGCAATATGCCCTTCTAAAGAGAGTCCCTTTGCCTCCGCAGAAGCAGAGGGGTCAAAAGAAGAGGAGAAAACTCCATCCGAACCATTTCCCTCTATTCATCCTGTTAAGATTTAGGATTTAGATAATAAGCACTTTAAGGTTTAGGTTTTTAGTTTAAACTTTAGCCTAATGGAATATTCTAGCACTTTATTTATAAGCTTGATTTGTAAGCTTATCTCTAGAATCTTCTAGCTATATCGGTACTAATACTAATGTAGTAGCTATAGAAGCTTCTAGCACTATACGCTAGCAGTATATATAGCTACATGATATTCCTGTATTTAGTCTCCTCAAGTCGAATATTACGCTTATATGCAGACACTTATTATCGCTCTATTATATCACTCTGTGACTCCTTATCCACTACGTCAGTTATACCATAACCGCTCAACACATCCCTCTCCTCGATATACGAGATCCCAGCTCTTTACCGTCCCTTCCGGGCTCATCCACCCGCGCAGCGCATAACCCTCCTTTGTACTTCCTTCTTTAACAGACGCTCAGTTCTCTTCTTTGCGTAGGCCGACCGTCTCAGGGGGAAGGCCGTAATCCTCGAAACAGAGACCTCTGCTCTATACTAGCCAGCGAAGCCCCCATTTTTGCCGGTCGTGAAAACTCTGCAAATGCTGCTCCAGAGGTGCCCTATCCGCCGATGCAGTCATTGCTGCTCAGAAATTCGACCGCGTAGATGTCGAAGATGTGCCTGGATTGGCGATGATGATGCATGAATTGAAAGAATACAGCCTATGTTGTCCTTCTAGTGATACTACAGAGGAGTGGGTTGGAGGAAATATACTATAAAAAACAACTTTGAACTCAGGATATGCCTCACCAGTACTAAAACAGTTACTGTATATACCCAAGTATCCGCAAAACTCAAAATTACTACCAAATAAACAACCCAAATCCACCAAGGAAGATACATACAATCCTTAAACTTACTTCACATCAACAATACCTATCCTCCCTCTCATCTATCAATAAACCAAGAAAAACACCTCTATAACTCACCCCCTCATACCTCGTCCCTCCCCCTTACTCTAATTCCTAGCCCCCCTGCTCCACTACATTAGCCAATATCAAGCATTTCCGCAAGTTTCCCATTCGGTAATTGATTTAACTAACCCCCACTTAATTAAAAAATCCTCAAATACCCTTTGCATAATTAGATATTGACAGTAGTACCCTATAAGCCGTTTGCCACTTCAAAAGAGGGGTAGTTATGTCAGTATCGCTTAGAAAGTGGGGTATTTCTGTTAGCAAACATTCACTACTCTTTATATATATCTACACATACTTTCTAGTGAATTGAAGTTGCGGGGTCCTGGTACTGTACTATAACAATATCCTTCTACCTTCTCCCTTTACCCTTTAACTCTACTACCACTAGACTACCACACCCACCATACTGCTAACGCCACTACCACCACTACAACCAGTATACTAGTCCATCAACTACACGCGAAACTTCGTAACAATCCTCCAGAACCTCTTCCAAACCCTGCAGAACCTCTTCGAAATCCCAAGAAACAGCTAGCGCAACAACAAGAGGCTCCTTCCCACCAGGGACAAGGAACGACCAATAACAAGCGTAAGCGCAAAAGCAAGGGAAATCATCTAATGATATATTAGACTACACGGTAAAATCAACTAGTAGGAGATTAACTTACTTTGTTAATTAATTTACTGGTAGAATTATATATAAGAACTAATGAATGACTTTTATTTACCGAGAGAAATACGAGTACCCCACTTTTTAAGCGGTACTGACAGAATTACCACTCTTTTAGGGGGTATAGATTAGAGGGTAGTCTTGTTAATTCCTAATTAAGTAAGGGGTATTTAAAGGGTTTTTAATTAAGTAGGGGGTGGTTTAGTTGATTACCCTGTTATATCACATTAGGATACCCTCTCTAATCTTACTGTATATAATAGGACTTGGCTAGTACTATATATAATGAATAAAACATCCACTATTTCCATAATATCTATCTCCCTCCCTAGCTTTCTTAATCTCCACTAACGCCCTTCCCCCTCCACCCCCTCACCTTACCCTACACCTCTATCCCACCCCCTCCTCCACCCACCCTCCTTCCCCCTTCCCCCTTCCCCCTTCCCCCCACCTTACTCTATAAAAATCCACCCTAAAAAAGAAGACCATCCCCTATTTCCCCTATAATACGTATATAACCAAGTATCTAGACTCTAGTCATTACTTAATTCCTTTCATCATAAGAACCTGAGAATTTGTAGTGAAAAGGAGATATTTACAGGCTGGGAGATTTTGTGTTTAAATTCGGAGTATATGGGCTTTTGGAATGTGGATTAGATGTTTGGGGGGGTTTGGGGGATGGGATGGGATGGGATGGGATGTGTTGGTAGGATGAGGTGGAAAGTGGGAGACTTGGAGATTGGGAGGATTGAGTAGGTGGTGCTAGTGTATGTATACTATAATTTGAGGATGATTTATGTTATATGTTTAGACATGTGATGTGAGGATTCTTAATAGTTGTTACTGCAAGCCGTGAAGTGGACTAGGGATCTCGCTTAAAAGAGATATACACAAGAACCTCTCGAATCGCCGTATATATCCTCCTATATTCGCACTACCTATTATCATTAACACCCTTTCCTCTATATCTTAGATACACAACAAAAAGCAATCATCAAACACACTCCAAAATCTTCACAACAACCTAGCCCACCACGCCCTGCCCCTCCCCTCCTCCTCAGCCCCCTCACCCTCCACCATCCTAACCCCCACCGCCCCCTTCCCCTCCCTCTTCCCCCTATTAACCTGCCCCTCAAGCCCAACCTCCCCCTCCACCGCACCCAACCCCCCATCCACCGGCTCCGGCGGCACCGCCGTCGCCCTCGGACTCCCCACCTCATTACACTCGCTCGTAACCTTCGGAATACTCGTACAAAGCACCGTCCACTTCTCCGTCTTACCCTTACCAAAGACACACGAGTGCGTGATCGTCATGGGTGGGTAACTCGTCCGCGTACGGGTAACGGTTAGCTTGCGGAGGGGCGTGACGGTTTCGGTGGTTGTTAGGCTGAAACTTACGGAGACGAAGGAGAGGGTGAGGGAGGGGGTGTTGGATGTGGAGATTGAGGTTGATGTTGTGGTTTGGGTGATGGTTTGGGTGATGGTTGTGTTTGTACATGGGGGTGGTTGGAGGGTATGAGATGGAGAGGGACCATTATCATTTCCTGAGCCGGAACCTGGGGCGGGTGCGGGAGCAGGTGGTGGGTTATTGAGGAGTTTATTTAGACGGCCTGTTTGGACTGCTGATGCGATCCCGAAAGCGAGGGTGGTGAGTAGGAAGATCGCAGTAAGACCCACCATGATCCGTTCTCGTTGCGTGTTCTGTCGTCGAAACCAGTTCATCCCGTTGCGATACATTTGTTCCAGCGGACTTCTTCGTTGCTGGGGAGGCGTTCGGATACGCGTACGGGGACTTGCTGCGACGGGCGCGGGAGCAGGGGGGGTTTCGATTTGCCCTCTTGCGGGAGGACGTCCACTCAGGGGTTGCATCTCGATGGCGTTACCTTGCTGTCCTTGTCCTTCGATACGTCCTCCTGGTTGACCTTGCTGACTCCCTTGTCCTTCCCCCTCGCCTTCCCAGCCTAGAAATCGACGGACCGTCGTCATGATCGTCGTAGTAACCTCCTCACCGATCCCTGTAACCCTCGCGCCTGGCGGAACGACCTGCGAGACTCTAGTATTTGCAGGAATCTCAACCTGTTGAGAAGGGACAGGTATAACATTTTGAGGCAACGGTCTCGGCTCCGGCCTCACAATACCCCTATCATCTCTCGTCACCAAAGACCCCGCTTGGGTGCCTTGTTGTGTGATATCCATTGAACGCCCCCTCCCATTCGACGTCCGTCTAATCGTCGTTCCGAAGGGGTTATTAGAAACAGGTGGAGGTCTCCTCGGGTTGACAACTGGACTTCGAACTGGACTTGCGGACTCATCATCGCTATCCTCGCCGATGACGAAAGTCCCCAGGTTAGCGATGCGGTCGGCGAGGGCTTGCGATTCGGCGGCGAGGGAACTGGATTGGCCTGTACTGGTGTTTGGGTTGTTCCTCCTGTTCGGTGGGGAGCTGGGTCCTCCTTGACGGAAGGGGTTGTTGGGGTTGTAGGACATGGTTTTGAAGCGAGGTGGTTGCTAATTGACCTTGACTACATCCTAGAAAAGGGTGTATAGCACTTGGGAAGAATTTTGAAGACTCGATGGGAAACGAGGAAGGACAAAGAAAATGTATGGGGATACGAAAAGAGCTATTAAAGAAAGTGGACTATTGACTATCATATATCTTTTGTGTGGTGCAAACAAAGAAGGAATGCCAAGCAACATTGTTAACTTCCAAAAGCGAGAAAAAAAGTGGGAGAGGTTATTTGAAATAAGAAAACACCCCGAAAAATGAATACTTGCTCATGAATGGTCAGAGTGATTGCGAAGTGGGCTTTGCAATTATTCTGAGCCTCTGACGATATGCTCATTCTTCATATGTTCTTGCGAAGCGGGCACAGGCAAAACAATAACCGGCTCGCTAAGTCAACAGCATCAATGAAGGCAGACGAGCCCTTAGATTGAAGTTTCTCTTCCATTTCATCTCAATACAACGGATAGATATGATTCAGTTCAAATCTCTCGCACAGCACCACCATCATCTAGAACTCTCAAAAATATCAAGCGAAAATTTCCAGCCCGTGGTATTCCAACGCCAGAACATCAAGCCCAGGAACGATGAAAAAATTCAGTAGACCCCATCAAAAAACTCCACCCACAAATGATACTCTCTAATCGCCAAGGCTCACATCACTTCAAGACTCAGGAATACCTATCTCATACCCAATCAAGACCTCAGTGCTACTTCCCTCCCATCCACGATTTCCAGCTGCCGACAGCATATATTTACAAGTAGGATCAATGTGTAACGCCGAAATAACGCCCGCCCTTGGAGGACCAGGGACAATAAGAAATGGGACGGTGGAGTGTTTGAATGCTGCTTGTTCCTTGAGGTCGTACAGACGAAGAATGTCATGTGAAGCACTAGATCCGTTAATACTTTGCGCTGAAATCTTCAAATTCTGGACTTACCAAATTAAATGTCTCCCATTTGGCATTGCCCTCAGAGAACTGACTGCTCCACTGCCTTGCGGAAATTTGAATGTTCTTTCAGCATCTTTCAAACCCTTGTGTAGACTGAATTCTTCAACCGTACCATTTCTTCGACCCGCGTAAATATAATTTCCATCAGGTGACCAACAAGCTGCCATACACCATGGAGGCACACCAGTTCGTGTGGGAATTTTGGCAATTGCATTTGATTGTCTACGATCCCAAACACGCAATGTCCCATCAATTGATGCCGCGAGAAAGGTAGAGTCAGAGGTTGCCACCGCATCCTGAGTTTCGGCCACAATTGTTGCAGTGGACGCGGACTTTTCTTGTGAGGTCGCAGTATCCGGGTTGACTCCATTTGGTGGAATAGCTGGGGCTTGGCTTTCAATGGTGCTTTCGGCAGGCGCATTACTCATTGTGACATCTCCATTCGCATCTACCGGCTCTTGATTATCAAGATTCATTTCGATCGCTCGTGAAAACTCATCATCCTCGTCGCCAAAGTTGCCTCCGGATGGTGCGCCAACACCGTCCGTTTCGCCAAACAAGGATGTATCGCTTCCACCACCAAATAGCGAGTCGGCGGGTGATCCATGATTCTCTTCTTCCCCATTAGTACCATTCGTATTGCCATTTGATAATCCATGCATTTTATCACCATTATTACTCGAAAAGGTTCCATTCGTCTGGATAGGTTCACCAGATTCTTCAGGCACTGGTAGACTCGAGGCTGGACGAACTTCAATCGCGGAGATTTGACCACCACTTCCCTCAAACGATCGCTTGACCTGTCCGGTATTGAGATCCCAATCGAAAACATTCTTATCCCAGCTGCCACTCAATACTGACTTCTCATCTTGCGCCAACGTGAGTACTGACACCGCAGACTTGTGCTTTTGCAACGCCGTGATTCTCTTGCCCTCGTCGTGACGTACAGAATAGAGATTAATTGCGCCAGAATCCAGACCAGAGAGCATCCACAGCGCCTGAGAATGTACCGCTAAAGAGTAAACAGGAGAAAGAGAAGGATCTTCGCCCGCATTCTTTGCAACCGGTTCCTCATTATCCCAATAGCTCATCAAAACACCAGCCTTGACCACACTGTCCACAAAAGGATGTCGTTGAGCTACTGTCAGCAGCGTCTTGCCATTGACCGTTGCCGGGCCGTCATATTTTCGTATATAGCAATCTGATCCGCCCGTAAACCAATATCTCATGTCTGGCGTAGCGGTGATGGCATTGATCGAAGTACTCTGCGGGGCAGCCATGGTGGGGACAATGTCGTAGATGGAGGCCGTGAGGGCTTCTGGTCGCACCTCATAGCGCATCTTGGGGGATTGTGCAGGAGCAGAAGCTTGTCGCGGAGACGCAGAAGTGCGTGTAACAATGGGTCGAGGGTGGGAAGTTGGGCCTGCGCCGTTGATCTGATTCGTCGTGGTCGTGGGCGTACCATCTGAGCTCGCGTTTGTGGTAGGGAGACTCGGCCGTCGTACTTGGGATAATGGCTGATCGGGGGAATCATCCTCATCGTCTTGATCGTCGTCACCATTCTCATCTTCATTTTCGTCATCGTCACCCTCCCCTTCGCCATCTCCGTCACCATCTTGGTCGGCATCTTGCTCCCCATCCTCAGCATCGTCCATCAACTCATCCTGCTCATTGTCGGAACTGGCATTGGACCCTGGGAACCAATTGGCTTAGCGGAGGGCTTTGAAGCGCAACAATGAGACTGGGCCTACCTCGGTCATCGTCATCCAGAGAAAAATCGGGCATTTTGAGGGCGTTTGCAGAGAGACTTTACATCTTCCAGGGCGCGTGGGGTAGGATGTGGTAGAAAGAGGTGTTTGCCTGGCCAATAAAGTCGGATATGGACAAGGTTGGATCAAAATTAGAGAAGTTTTCTTTTACGCGCTTTGTAGATGTATAACTGTCGTATGAATCAGTCAAGTAGCGCAAAGATCAGAGTAAAAGGAGAGGTCAAGAGAGAAACTGTTGGAAATGTATTTATGGTGGTGATGCTGCATATGGGAGGCTGCAGGTGTCTGGAGCTTGAACCGACCCCACATTAGTCCGCTCCGCATTGGTTCCGATCGGATCATCTCAATTGATCCGTTCCGATCATGATAACCCTCACCCTTGGTTCTGCCACCGCAGCTTCTTTTAAACCTCTTCCACTTTCTGTCATCTGCAACAGGATCTTGGGATCAAGTTATCATGACCATTACTCTCTGCTTTGGTAGTTCTGCACACTAGGACCTGAGCAGTATCAGTCTCAGTATCAGTGGCAGACTCGTGATAAAAGCTCTTAGAGTTGGACAGAAGTTGACGGCCGGTTGATGAAGAGAACCGATTACGATGACTCTTTGATATCGGCTGACTTCAGCTTCATCTGAACTCTGAGTGGCATTCATCAGTATGTGCTCTGATATATATATGTATATATTTATTTATTTGTACTGTATGCATATAGATACATACATATATATATATATATATATATATATACACTTACAAATGTTTTCCAGTACTGCCAACTGGCGATGGATGATGCATCATCATCTGTCAACTGCGGTAAGTCATCTGGTTCAAAGGTCTCCTTTCCTAGTTTTCTATACTTTGGCGCTGTTAGAAGCATTTCAAGCCAGGCGGCCAAATCTCATATTCTTATATGTAGAGAGAGTCTATATCGGTTGAGAAATACCAGAGATACCGCTCCACGCTTGATGCTTGATGTACGCTTGGGCTGCAGGTTGTCGTCGCCTGGTTTGCTGCTGGAGATAGGCTTAGTGGAAAGCTAGGTTGGCCATGCAAGCAACTACCCGTGTTGCCTGGAAGCTTGTTTGCTGACCATTCTCCATCAACTCTCTCATCTCTCTTCTTCACTTTCGATTGCTGCCCCAAAATCATCATCACATGCCTCCATTCACAATACCTAGGTATATGGCAAACAATCATACCCGAGTTCGGCAGTCCAAGGCCGCAACCGCAATTTGCCAGTGCAAGCAAAGGAGACAAATACCATGGCAGAGCATACCGCAGCAGATCGGAGCAGCATATCAGAGCATAGCATAGCATAGCAAAGTAGCTTTGCTGCTGACGACGAAGGCGAAGGTATCTCGCACCTCATCTCTCCTATCATTGCTAAAGGTTCGAAGCATAGACAATCCGTTTGTCCATTCATCTTCAATTTCCAAGTGCTACGGTGTTGGGCGGTGCGGCAATTGACCAATCAGGTGGCTCCTGCACCTTTTAGCTTGACAGCCTCCTCTCGCCCTCCTGGTTGGGCTCGTGGGCTCTCTTCAACTACCACCAAGCCACCTGCAACCGTGGACTCCTCCATCCATACCTCCATACCCCCCCTACCTACCAACTCGCACCTCAACTCCTCAACCCCTCAATTCCTCAACCACTCTTCGTCAATTTCTTTGCTCTGCATCGAGCATTCTTGTCCACCGCTTTCTCAATACCTGCGACCCTCTACCAAGCTCTTTGCTGCCTATTTGGGCCTTCCTTTCCGCCGTGAGCGAAGCCGGCTCTGCCCGAATGCTTCAAGCAGGTACCTATAGCTCTCTCATCACAATTATACCTATCCCCCCAAAATTGATCAGCATCAAGTTGCGATGCTTTCGCACAAGTCTTGACTTGCTCTTCTTTCCTCCTCATTCTTCTGGCTCGCCTCCCTGTTTCCTCCGCCGTCGTCTCAATGCTGATCACCACGTGCACGTCTTGCTAATAGCGACTAGATCTGGTGTGCCCTTCTCATACTGCAGTTCAGCCCAATTCTCGATTTTAATTTGGGCGCATTGCAATCTAAACTTTTCTCGAATCTAATCCATCTAATCCATCTACTTCTTTCCAACCAGAGCACAAATTTTCTTTCGTCATCCAAAACACTCCGCACAGTATTATGGAGGAATTAAACTCATCGGTAAGTGAATTGATTCCCTATGCTCGATCATTGGCCAGTATGCGCTTGAAAATGCATTTCCTTGATATTGGATTTTGCTTCTCTGTATCATGCTAATCCTCGTATCAGAATCGCCCCAAGGCAAGATTTGATTGGAAGGCCAGCGATGACATTCTCAGGGAGCATATCAAGAAGCCGTGGCGTGACCACCTGTATAATCTGAGCTGGCAAAATCTCCCAGAGATACCCAACAGAGATGAAATTTCGCCAAGTTCTGATGGCCCCGGCTTAGATAGTGGTCTCGGAAACTCTACGTGGAATGACTATCGTGCTCCAGGTTATCCAGTAGATTTGCCACAAAATATTATTGATGGTCCCTGGCCATCCGCGCTCGAATACGTCTCGGCGCATTATCGGATTCTGAGAGAGGATTCTATCGCCCCTCTACGAAACGCAGTAAGAGCCTTCAAGGAAACACCCTCTATGATGGAAGACAAGGAGATTAATATCTACACTCAAGTAAGCTTCACTCATCCTTGCACCACTACGTTGCAGACTTTGCTTTATGAGGTTCAATGTTTGACTCCCCTTCTAGGTTACCGTTCAAGGAATCCAACTCAGTCCTATGGGCGCAGCTTTCCGCGTTGAATTCTCTAACGAGCGTGCTGGCAAGAGAATCCGTTGGGAACAGTCGAAGCGTCTGATTCAAGGAACCCTCGTAGCATTAACCCCACAAGATGATAACTTTCGATCAGTCTGCAAGGTGAGCAGCTTCAGATCCCCCACAAGATAACCCTAACATCGAAGCAAAAGATTGCAGTGATTGCCGCTCGTCCAATGATTGGTCTAGACCAAAATCCTCCACAGGTCGACATTTTCTTCGGAGAAGATAAAGATGCCGTATTTGCTCCTGGTGTCAGTATGTATCGTGTCTTGATTCCCGTCAAGGTTCTAGTAATGACACGCGTCCAGAATACGTGATGGTTGAGGCTCACTCAAGCTACTTCGAAGCCTCTCGCCACATGTTAGAAGCTATGCAGAAGTTGATGACCGAAAAGTAAGTGTGCCGTTCCACATTCATGGCAGGCCATTAATCCCTTTGACAGATTTCCTCTTTCCCAACACCTCACTCTTCTGGAGACTAATATTTCTGAGCCTGAATACGTTACTCAGCGACCGTTCTTGAACCTCTGCCCACTACTCCCGACCGACCCAATAGCTCAACTCGCGATCGAACTCACAAATTGCAAGAGCATAGACATAATGCGGGAGGATCTGTTTGATGTCAATATCATTTCAGATTTCCCTAGAATTCCCTGGTCTGGCATGGATAAATCGCAAACCCAAGCTCTGAGAAATATGCTTACGAGGAAGATCTCGATTATTCAAGGACCACCTGGTACTGGGAAAACATTTGTTTCTGTCAAAGCTCTAAAGGTTCTTCTTGTCAACATGAAGCCTTCAGACCCCCCTATCATCGTCACAGCTCAAACAAACCATGCTCTGGACCAGTTGTTGAACCATGTTCTGGCATTTGAACCGAATATCTTGCGGCTTGGGGGCAGATGTCGCAAAGAAAATAAAGAGATCCGAAAACGTACTATCTATGAGCTACGAAATTCCTCGGAGTACATGGGCCATGCTGGAATTGGTCGAGGATATGTACGAAGCGCCCGGAAAACAATGGAAAATATCATCGAACTAATCAAGGATCTCATGTACCCGCTCACAAAAGACATTGTTACCATGAGTACCCTATTGAAGCATGAAATTGTATCTCAAGTTCATTACGATTCTGTGTGTGGAGGAGACTGGGTAAACGGGTCAGCGGGCGAGGCAACAAGCGTAGATGGTTTTGAAGGCTGTGAGTTGAAACTTTGAAAAGAAGACTAGTATTGAGACTAATACTTGACACAGGGCTAGAAGTGAACCATTTAGAAAGCATCCCTAGGACCTCTGCCATTGACTCATCCCTACCTCTTGAAGATGGAGAGATCGAACAAGAGCATCTCGCGGCGCTGTTAGCTGACGCTGAAGCCCATGCTGAAGGTCCTTCGTATCGCCGGGATCCTGACGATGAATCTTTGACAGGCACTTGGATCAAATTTGTTCGGTCAACAACCGGGATATCTACTGGAATGTAAGTAGTAAAATAAATTACTACTTTTTTATCCTAGGCTCGTCGAAATCCTCTACTCGAGTACAGGCTTTATAAAGAGCATACTGACTTCTTGTAGGGAGGATCGGGATATAAAAAATCTACTCAAAAAGACCAAAGACCTGCACGCGATTCCGATTGCTAAAAGAGGCGACATTTATCGATATTGGCTGAAGAAGCTCGACATTAAGACCAAGAAAGATCTGCGAGGTCTGCTGTCCAGGTATCGCAGTGCAGTCGATGAGCTCCGTTTAGCAAAGGTCAGTTGCTGGCTTCGACTTATGAAGTGGCATATAATTAACTGGATATAGTGGTCCTCGAACATTGGCTTCATTGACATGATTGGTGTCAAATTGGTTGGATGCACCACGACAGGATTGTCGAAATACCGAGGTTTAATTGCGGCACTTCAACCTAGAACAATCTTGATTGAAGAAGCAGCTGAGACGCTCGAGGGCACTATCATTGCTGGAATGGTTGATAGCCTGCATCAGCTCATCCTGGTAGGAGATCACAAACAGCTACAGGCCAACTGCCAAGTGCCAGCTTTGGGTGTGGCACCGTATAACATGAATGTATCCATGTTTGAACGGTAAGCTATGATTCCACACCTTTTCTAGTCCTCCCACCCCTGCCCGTACAAGAACCTAATACGATGACTAGCCTTGTCAACAACAAAATTCCTTATGTTATGTTGAATACTCAACGCCGAATGATACCCGAAATCCGCAAGCTCCTATGCGTCGAGCCAAATCCATTCTACAAGAATCTATACGACCACGATTCGGTTCGAGAAGTAGACAATCGTCCTCCAGTCCCAGGTATGGGCGGAATTAACTGCTACTTCTTCCACCATAAATCCCCCGAAGCCATCAATGCTGATGCTAGCAAATACAATCTGGATGAGGCCAGGATTGTTGCTTGTTTTTTTGTCCATCTTATACTCAATGGTGTGCCTTGTGAAAAGATTACGATCTTGACGGTGAGTCATGTCAATCAACCGAGCAGTAGCAGCCTACTAACATAAACTTTAGTTCTATAACGGGCAGCGGAAAATGATTCTTGAGGAATTAAAAAATGAATTACCCCTAATCAGCATCGAGCAGTTCAAATGCTTCACCGTTGATAGTTATCAAGGCGAAGAAAACGACGTTGTCCTACTATCTCTTGTCCGAAGCAACAACACTCTCAGTGTCGGTTTTCTCGAAAACAGAAATCGCGTTGTAGTCGCTTTCTCGAGAGCACGTCGTGGTTTCTACATGTTCGGAAACGTAGATACCTTGGCTGGGGGAGAAGGAGAAACCGAAACTTCAATTGGTCGAGAAGAGCTTTGGACCCCCTTGTTGAAATACATGCGCGATATCTCACGATTCAACTACAATAACGATAAAGGCTTGCCACTCACTTGCCAGAACCACAAGAACGTTGTGCGCATTCAAAATTCCGACGGTTTTGTAAACCTAGCAGGAGGCTGTCACATCAAATGTACGGGAATGTTAGGATGCGGCCATCCTTGTTCACTCAGCTGCCATCCATTCCCACACGAGGATGTGAAATGCCAAGAGCCATGTCCAAAGCAACTTCCTTGTCGGCATGGTTGTAGTACCACCTGTGGAGATACTTGTCGATGTGACCGATGTAAGGTCTTGGTCACAGATGAAGGTGACGAAGTAGATATTTCGGGAATATCCCAGCCATCGTCCGAGGTAGCAGGTGAATTTGGCACCGATATCGCTCCTTATCGTCACGAAGATTCGAGTCGCCGTGGAGGTCCGAGTCGTGATATTAGGAATACTCACCACCATAATACTCGACCGAATTCGGGCTGCAAATCATCGCCACGAACGACTTCTCATGATCGGAAGAATTGGAAGGGTCAAAATGGAGAAGACTCCACCTCTGGCCGGGGGTTCCAGCCACAGACAACCGTACAAGCATGGAAGGATTGGAAGGATTCCAGTCGAGTCTCGCCTCCAAAGATGCCTCCTACAGAAAGTCCTGCAGAAGTCGAAAGTACCATCCCTCGCCGCGTTTACTCAGAGAAATATTACAAAGTCGTTGTAACGGCGGATGGCAGACGAATTAAGACGCCTGGTAGTAAAGCCCCCAAGAACATTGTCCACGCCGGAAACGACGACAGCGAGTTCCCAAGATTGGGTACAGTTCCTTCTATGTCTAGCAATACACGTGTTCCAAACTATTATAACCATCCTGAGGAAGACCTTTACTCGGCGTCACCTCCACGGGCATCGACTCAAATTGGACTTGAAGAGAGCATTAAGCGTATGGGACTTGAGGATGCTGAGCCGGAGGATCTGATGACATTTAGTGATCCGGAGGATGAAGTTTAAGAGGTCAAGCTGCCTTTTGTCAGCCTCGATCATTATACTGATGGTCTCCACTGAATTTGCAAGCGGTGAGAGCGTGGCGTGATTTGGGCGTGTGTCTTGTCATGAATTCTGTATGCTTTTACTTTTGCGCTGGTGTTTGGGGGTCCAGATGGACTGGGTGTGATGGACCGAACTTTGGCGTGGGGGTGGGTGCGTTGGTGTTTCTGGAGTTGAGGGGAAAGGGTGGTATCTTCTTTATGGAATCTTTTACAGACAGAAAATGGACGGAAGCAAAGATGCTGGGAGGGAATGTACGTATGAAATGATCTTCTTTTCCATGTGGGGAAACACATGGGAAGGGTCTTTTAGTGCGTTGTTGGATTTGTAGTGTAGATAATAGAACTTTGTTTGGATTATCTTGGAGCGAGCTCGCTAGCTGCTGTGGTTGTGTTCGTGTAGGATTACAGTAAGTCTTGGAGGTATAGTATAACACGCTAATATTCTGACCTGGTATCTGGTATAGACCGTATGGGTGCTGATTACTCATTTTTATAGTCTTCTGTTTGGGAAGACTAGTAGTTTGTCTTTGATATTATCGTTTTCGCTGGGTGGTTAAGGGATCGGAGAAGCTGTTATGAGGAGAACTACGGGGTTGAAGGAATGGAGAGCAACGTTCGGCGTCTGGAATTCTTTTCCATTCTAGACTCCCCCTCTGGGATAATTCCATTCCTTTTAGGATTTGGCTGGAAGTATTCCGTTCTGGAGGTATATATTCCATAGAATTTATGGAATTTCCAGATGGAAAATCACATGACACGTAAAAAAGTCACTCCGGTCCCGTTAACCAATAGGAAGCACCTATTTGGCTTTAGACTAATAGTGCCCCATTTAAGATATGTGACGTAGGGCTCCCCCTGACTACCCTAGACTAGGAATACTGTAATACAGAGAGTCTCTATATTATCTAGTATAGTAGGTAATTTATTTATTTTTGTAATTAGGCACGCGGTAGACAAAGTAAGCTATAGAGGTAAGGTACTAACTAATATTCCTCCTATTTACTTCAAAACTACTCCTTGATCCTAAATTTTTAATTGGTTAGAAAAACCTCTGGAATACTATGGAAACCCTGGAATTCCAGAGCCTAGTTAATAGAAGGATTTTATTCCATTTTAGAGGTGCTCTGGAAGTATTCCATATGGAACATTCCACCTAGAATTCCATGGAATATAGTTCCATTTGCCGAACGTTGATGGAGAGCAATGATGTTTGTTAACTTTATCGCTGTAGGAAAGTGCCATGGATTGTGTTCTGGTACTGTAGCATGGTGGAGGATGATGGATGGGGTGGTTTATATACTACTCGCCTAAATTTCACGTATAAGCCTTTAACATCCCACACGGGCTCGTGGAGTAGTTGGTAGGAGGTAGGAGGCATAGATGGATGAATGGATGAATGGTAAATGGTAAATGGTAAATGGAATGATCTATTAATATTGTATGTGCAGTGAAACGATTCTTATTGCCTGCGACCAGCGCTGACTTTCCTTCGTAGGAGATTGATCGGTTTCGCTAAATTCTCTCCTCCTCCCCTTTCTTCCATTCCAAATACGCAAGCACAACACCCTGCGTATACCCGCCAAGCAACTCCTCTATCCCTCCTTCCCTCTCAAGCTCCTTTTTAAGCATGTCAATAGCATCCTTTTCACGCCCCGGACCTAATTTCTCGACCAACCCCTCAATAGATTCCTTAGTCTCCTTATAGAATCCAACCTCTGCCCCTTTCCCATCCCCCTCCAGCGTACCGTGAACTTCAAGATTCCTCTCAAAATGTTCCAAGGCGTCGAGAATCTCCTGCTCACAAAACCTATGCTTCGCGATCGATTCCTCGATTTGTAACATCATGTCGTTCTTATCCTCGATGTAGTTTTGTATTGTGAAGTCGTGGAGTTTGTGGAATGCGAGGAGTTCGGGAGTGGAGATGGGATGCTTGGCTTTTCGGCCGTAGATGTCGTTTATGAAGTGGCGCGTGAGCTTTTGGGAGTCTTTGATGATGTTGAGCTGGGTGTTGGGGTGGAAGGCTATGTGGTCTAAGTCGATTGCTAGAGGGAATGAGGATTGGCGGATGGTGAGGAGGTAGGCTGAGCTTGGATGTTGGTGGGGGTCGGAGGAGAAGGCGAGGGGGTTCATTTTTTACAGCTGTGGATGTGGGGTTTGGTGTTCAAGTGTTAGTTGCAAGGTTGTTGTGGAAGAGAAGGGAGAGAGAGAGCTTGTTGTGTTGTATGGGGTTATATAGTGGGTATGGTTGTGAATAACTGTTCGTGACGTTCGTGACGTGAATGTAATCCCAATGTAGGATCAGTGAGTGTACTGTCAAGAGTACTGCGATTCCACCCAGCTATGAAGCAGACTTGACTGGATATAGCTACTATACTACAACCAACAACCAACAACCAACATTCCACACTCTCCCAGCTGAATTACACACACCAACGTTATTCCCGTCACATAGCTTAAGCTTCCCTACCCATTTCCCTTTCCCCATTTCCAGTCTTCATGAGCAACACGAACATCTCCCGTATAACCATTAGCAACCGCCATTTCCAACCGCTTTCTCCCCTCCACCAAAACATCTCCAAGATTATCGAGAGCTACCTGTTTATCCCCCATGCATCCCTCAAGGAAGTCCTCCACGCCCTCCTTCAGATTCTGCTACACCGGATCGGACATCTGCGCTTCATCTCCTTCCAACGTATCTTTCTCCATGAGGTTTTTCTGAACTTGTGGGAGCGTTTCGAGACTTTGTGTGATGAATTCGAGATGTTTGATTTCCTTGTCAAGAGGTTTCAAGATTTCGTTCTTCGTAGATGTGTAATACCGCATCGCTGCTTCATGGATCGCTTCGAAGAACCGTTTGTCGTCTTTTGAGAGGGGGTGTGCAGCGGATCGTTGGAGGATTTTGTTCCTGTATGTTTTTCTATTTTGTTTGTTGTCTTTGATGATGGCGAGGTTGTTGGATGGGAGGAATATGCAGTGGCTTATGTTGTGGGCTTTGGGGAAGTTATATTGGGTTATTGAGGTGAGGTAGGTTATTATGGTGGATGTGGATTCTTGTGAGTCGGGGTCTGATTTGAAGGTTTGGAGGTCCATTTTGTTGGGTTCTTGGGGAGAGTGGAGATGTTGGTTGTGGAGTTGTTGAAAGAGTTATTGCCTTGGGGTTTATATTGTAGCAGAGGCTATCATTGTGGCTGTTATTGTAGTCGAGAGGTAGAAGTGGTGATTGTGAGGAGTGTTGGGAATATACTCAGATGGTGTACTTCACTAAAACATGTTTTAATTATCGAGGTGCCTAATTAATTTTATTCTAAGAGAGGTGTGTACAAAGTAACGAGCATGTCTCTTACTAAATCATGAAGCACACTTGCTACTATTTTATCTGATGCCTCTACTCTATGCCTTGACTTGAATAGTAGTGAACTAATTGTAAAGCTCTATAAAGTATATCCCATTGAAATAAACACCAGAAAAGCTTTGAAGTAGTTAAGTTAATTAGACGGTCAAACGTGTCGATTTTCAGGAGAGTACAGCCCTCTCAGACCTATCCACAACCAGATCTTTCCTAACCCTCTGAGGATGATGCTTCATTGCATGTTTGTTATGTACTAATTCCCGGCTAGTTATAATCACCTTCGAATAGTCTCATCACCAGGAGTGACTTATCTCGTGTTTTAACTCATACAAGATTGTTATACAGTATTAATGTCGCTTTATAATAGTATATGATCATTAGCTAACTCCGCCCCATCGAGCCTTGTTTGCTCCGATACTTTGGGACTGGCGTGCAATGGCATCTATTAATACGCAGGGACTTAGTTAAACGGATAATGTAGGTATATCGTATTATATGTTTATTAGCGTTAAGTCAAACGAACAATGAATTATATTGCAAATATGTCTAACAGAATACATTGATTGGAAATATCCCTATGAGTATCAGAAAACCAGGGCACAATGTAGAATGGATATGCGAATGATGAGAGAAACTAGCTAGGGGGCGAGCAGGGCCCTAATATAAGAACTGTCTGTCGGCATGGAAGCGTTCGGAATAGGAATAGTGCCTTCCCTAGAATATGCTAGTACCAGGCAGTAGAGTTGAGAGTGCTCGTTTCGTAGCATTGAGCCAACCTGGAGTAGCAATGTCGATGACTTGCGTATACCTTTCAATCTTCCATTTATAACCGTTTTGCCAATCATTGAGAACTTGTGATTCTATTTCGCCCCGGCTCTTGTCTGGCGCTACACGAGCTCGTGTAATTATGTCCTCCTCAATCTGACCTTCCAGGAATTCTCGTATGTATGGATGGCTGCTGGAGTCTCCGCAGTCCGTTACAGAAATGCTGAATACAGTGTCTTGGTGCATTTGCCAAACTTCACACCAGTATGCCTTAAGTATTCTGCGCCTTTCCTTCAGGATTTCAAGTTGTTTCTCTCCCAGACCATAGGTTTTGATGAGATATTCAAGAAATGCAAAATGAAGCTTGTAAGTAAACCTCCCAGCTTGGCCTGGGTCGAGTTTAGCTTCAACTTTCCCAAAGCGTGTCGGAAGATATTGCCAGAAATATTTCGAAAAGGCGAATTTCTCATTTCTTGGACTAGGTATGATGTGCAGGTCTTTGAGTTCGAGTGTTTCATGGTCGATAGTGGGAAGGATAGGGCTGGGCTTCTCAGAAGCCTGCTGGAGGTTCTCCATAGCCTGTTGAAGACTCTCCTCAGCTTTCTGAAGATCCTTAGAGCGCTGCTCACCAAACTTAGCAGCCTGTTTGAGGTTTTCAGAAACACGCTGGATGCTGTCGTCGAATGTTACTGTGAAATAATGCTCGATGAGCTCGTTTCGCAATTCCTCTTCTAGATTATCGATGTCCATTTTGGTGATATGGAGGAGTCGAGGGTTCGAAGGGTTTCCGTGCTCGAGTGCGTTGTCTTAGTTGTTGGGAGATTGTTGGGAGTCTGTTGGTTGTTGTGGTTGTTGTAAGAGAGAACAAAGAAGTTTTTGGGTTACTCTCAGCCATTTGTGTGGTATTCCGACTGTGACTATGTGTGTGCGGGATGAATGATTGGACCCTTTTGCTCTACTGAGGGCTATTCTAGAACCTAGCTACAAGTCGGCTAGTTGTATTCGCCAGACGTTAAATAGAAATAAATAAATAAAATGAATGATTGGACCTGTTTCATGGTTGTGAATCAGTTGGTATTGATTGACCATTCTCAGTCACACAATGAAAATTCTCATTACAGAAAATAGTGAATGATACCATATTTTAGATTGCATCAGCTTGAATGGGTCTCTTCTTGGAATGAATAAAAAGGGCACAGCGAAAAACACTTTCGCATACTTTCAGCAACAGTGCCTTTTTGGTCTGAGTCTCACTAGGCTAGAGATGTATCCAAGAATATTAAAATAGCTTCAGAGTATTCACTCAGCTCCCTACTGCTCCCCTGATGACCAAACATCAGCCAGATTTCCGACACGAAACTGGTACTGAACTACACCCTACCAGAGGACATGTGCTCCTTTGAGAGGTTAATGACCTAACCCTGTGGCGATTAAATAAACGGTGCTTAAACAAATGTCGATGAGATGCACATTTTTGTTATTTATTAGTAGAGATGGGATGGAATAGGAGGTGTTTACTACAGGATTATATTTATGGTGCTGGCTTTTGTGTGATGTTGCAACCCAAACATTCTAGTACATCGCTTTCAAGGCTGTATTCGCTACTCTTACAGTATCGTCACTTTTCAGGGATTTTAGCCCTCTTATATTAAATTTACAGATCGTGGCCAAAACCAAAATCCCGTAGTATAAGATTTCCTTATTATTCTCCTTCTCGGCTGGGTGACTGTAATCAATCTAAATCTCCAAGACAATCACTTTGATTGTAAATCTTTCCGTCGAGTATTTTGACTACTTGTATCTGAAACTTCTAGAACAATCATATACATAAAATTAAGTCACGCACAGAAGAGACTCTCTGCTGCCGCCTCTTGTGTCCATCGCGAATTTGTCACACTTTTATACTGACCTTCAGACCGACCTTGAATGATCTTGCCACCAGCGAGCATATCCCCGAAGTAACTAACAATACGTTGTTCGATAGAAAGGGGAGAACTCTTTAATTTGTAAAGTAAGGTACAGGTGGGTATTAAATACCCAGGAATGGCGCTAGTGCGCATAGTGAGTGAATATCAAATATGTCTAACACAATACAGAGACGAACACTTGCAACCCAACCCAACTACCATGGCCTTTAAGGATTGCACCAGTAATTGGCCCTCCAATCAATAGTCCCACACACACGATACTGAAAGACATCCCGAGCTGGTGTCACGATCTTAATATCAAAATCATGACTTTAAGGGGTTTATAAGGGTATAGGCCTTTACTATGAGGGGGCACATACCTGAATACCAATCCTACTAAGATTCGGCGACATAGTCACCACCATTGTCCCTGGTAGCGACACAAACGACCCCGAGAAGAAACCATACAAGCAACAGAGAATTAGCAGCCCGGCCGAGCTCTCAATCGCAGTCCACCCAAAACACAGCACTGCTGAAGCAGCGGCAAACGGGATCTGAATATTCAGCGGTCCAGTCTTATCGCAATGAAATTCGGCAGCAAGCGCCCCAGCGTCGAAGTTGCATTAATCATACACAGGAGATACGAAGCTAGATTGGGACTCATGTCGCTTTTTTCTAGCCCGTAGAGCTGGATGTAGAAGAAAGTTGTGTATATAGCGCAGAAGCCGAAGAAGCACGAAGCGCAGAACATGACGAAAGGTACAGAGCGGAAGGCCTCGAGGTCGAGGAAGGCGCGGCGTTTGGTGGTGGAGCGTGGAGCGTGGATTGATGCGTAAGCGCATCCCCAGCAGAGGAACAAACATTGTGAAGAGCATTATGAAGGCGATTATACGGGTGGTCCAGCTGAAGGCGATAGAAGGTTGCATTTAGCGGAACATTATGAGGTAGAGCACCCCGCCTATAGAAGGAGACAAAATTCAGTGACAATTCTGATGGCGAGACTTTCGGCTATTCAGAAATTCATGGGAACGTTTCCTCCCTGATTTAGCTTTGAAGTGATGGAACTCATATATCCATCAAGGAATAGGAAAGTGGAGAGACGTACCAATACTACTACCACTAGCCGCAATTCCAAGAGCAGTCGACCTCCTCGTCGTAAAATGTTACGACACAACCGCAATACTCGGCAAAAACAGACAACCCATACCAGTACCCGTCACTATTTCTTGAGCCAAGAAGAACTGCCTCCCTACTTATAAGTACTTTCCTACTTTACTATCCTATTATACCTATATTACCCCCCCCCCCCCCCC
>UNPT01000222.1:0-82062 GCA_900536445.1 Hymenoscyphus occultus | reverse complement strand
TAGTCCAACTGAGGGCTCTCTCTTTAACCTGATCTTTGTAGTTTATTCTACACTACCTTGACCTCTAGGGCACCCCCCTAGCGTCCTTTGCCCTACTTAGGGATGTTTTAGAACGTAGCTTCATAGGGGCTAGTTGCATTCGCCGCACGTTAAATAAATTTAAATTAAATTAAATATGAAGCTCTGAATATAATATCTCTTTTTCTTTTTTCCTCTCTTCTATAGAGGGTTCTAGGGGAGCCTAATAATTTATAGTAATTTTATGGTTGTCATTCACTTCTAGAACCTTCTGGAATAAGCTCGTGGCTAGTAATATCATCCACGTAATCAATTAGTCACGCGACGTGTATTGATGAATTAAATGGCTATTTAAGCGTTACTTCGTCCACGTCATTGATAGGTCACGCGACCAACAGTATAAGGATGACATATTATGCAGTAACCATTTACAGCCAGCTAATGCTTAGTCAAGCGACTATAAATCAGAGTCACGTGTAGGTTTTCTAATCTCGAATTTACCTAAGATATTCAGAGGTGTAGCTTTCAGCACGCTATTCCAAAAATAGTTCGCTACCTCGGCAAAAGTACCGATCTGCGTAGCGAGTTTAGATAAATCTGCATAGTATAGCCGCTATAAGGATTGAAAATAATTTCAGGCATAGTATTTAATATATATAACTTAGGAAATATCCTATATAGAAAGTAGAAGTGAGAGAAGTACTAGGGTGGAGGTTTAAGAAAGGAACTATATTATAGACTTTTAGCATAGGCATACTATAAATCAAGCTGAGAAAAGCTTGTTTTATTATTTTTCTTAGTAAAGGGTCTCAATGTGTTTAGAATTGACTATAGAACACAGCTAGTACAAAATATATAAGAGTCGCTAATATTTTTTCAGCTTTTCTTTAGTTTAAAGGTGAAGTACCCATAAAATTTCTCGGCACGGGTGGTTTCTCGTTACGCATGGATGGACGTTAGAGAGGATAGAGTGGCTATGCTAGCAAATTACGATGCCCTTTAAATCTTGTTGTATACCAGCAGGTTGTTTTGTGTTACATTTCGCCCTGATTTCGCCCAATCCATAATTCCCAAATGGACTTGGGGTCAAGTCCGTTTATTTCCCTATACAACGCATTAGCGTGGATTTGCCGAGAGGGTCAAGTCCATTTTGCCAAGTCCATTTATCGTTCTTCGTCACATTTTATAACAGCAGGCTTATTGTTAGTTTTTATTATATATTTGCTGGCTAGCTTCGAGTGCTTATAGCTTTGTCTACATAGAAACCCTCCTGAAAGCTCTCTAGTATAATAATAGCTAGCTAATTAAGAGGCTCTTACGCCCTTGCACACATTAACCGAGATTTCGCTAATAAGGTTACAAACAGAGATAAAACCCCCAAAGACT
Organism: Hymenoscyphus occultus; assembly: GCA_900536445.1. NCBI lineage: Eukaryota > Fungi > Ascomycota > Leotiomycetes > Helotiales > Helotiaceae > Hymenoscyphus > Hymenoscyphus occultus. The sequence continues at coordinate 80,658 of UNPT01000222.1, read as the reverse complement.
AAAGATAGAGACACAATAGTAGATAAATGCCCCAATAACATATAGAAAGCTATCATTCACTGCTATGATATAAAACCCTAGGCCAGGTCCCTCTATCTTTAGCTTAATGTAAATCACTAAACCAGCGGATGTCGCAAACAACAAAAGTGCTACAACCAGCGAGTATATACTACAATCCACATACTTTTCAACCCAACCCTTCTTTAATAAGATATTAGTACCTCGAGACCGAAAACATAAAAATAAAGCGAAAAAGTAGGTAAAGTTAAAACTTATTATAAGTACAGTAAGTAAAATCCCGAATAGTAACTAAGAAGTAAACATTTTCACCTCTTTTACAAGTGCCTCGACCACCATATCGTTTATTGGTAGAACCCGAGAAAGATCTATTAGCAGTAGATTACATATGGTTTTACTAGAAAGACCAATGCAATACGAACGTGTTCCAATCGTTATATTGTTGGGGCGAGATGGAAGGTAGCTTTTTAAAGAAGTAATGCCTAATGAGGCTCTTAATGCGATTGATGCCTTACCGACGGTCAATTCGGAAGCTATTGAGGCTTTGACTAAAGAAACTTGGGAATTCAGAGCGGCAATTTCCGAGGCGAAAGATTTATGAGCGGAAGGTAGTTAAGCCGTGATTGTAGCAATGTTCGAGATAAGAGAGCTTGTGGTCGATGGGAATCGTGAGATAAATGTTAGTATTTGTGTAGGAAACGCGGGCAATATCGATTTAAATTACAGATCTTTTTTCTTGAGGCTCGTATAGTGTGTAAAGGGAAACTTTTCAAGGCATGTTAGAATAGTCTTCTGAAACCAATATACAAACGTACTTTAATAATTAATATACTAGTAGTCTTGCTATTCTCTGACTATATAACCTTTCCCGCGTACCTAAACATCAAAGCTATTATAAGAAAAAACATAAACACGGCCGAATATAATCTTACTTTAGGGAAGATCATAACGAGAATAGGATTTGCTAGCGTTGCTAACGTGAATAACAGTTACTCGGATATTCTAGGTATATATATACCTCTAAAGTTATAATCTATGTATAGAAAAGATCTTATGTAAGACAGTAGATCATAGATTCGACAACTGATGGCTATGTACATATCCTATATCTTAAATCTTAGATCTTATATCTCGGATTTTAGATCTTAAATCTTTGATCTTAAATCTTAGATCTTAAATCTCGGATCTTAGATCTTAGGTCTTATAAAAGGTATATAATAACGAAAACATAATATCCTGTTTTGAATATCTTTGGAATTCTAATATTATATACCTATGATTAATGTTTAAAAAGGGCGAACAGGACGTAAAGCTTAATTTGATTTCAAAGTTAATAATAGTTCTTACTAATAGATATATCTATAATTATATATACCGTCCGCGACTCTAGCTCCAAATCTCCGGCTTCTAGGATACGAGTTTAACTCCGATGTAATTTCCTACGAATAGAGTTATTCTCCGGCTATACGAACATCGATGAAAACATTCTTTACTAGGGGGAGGATTCTGAAAACAGATTAGGGGAATTTCTAGAAACTATTAATATACCAGAATCGACTTAGTAGATAGGCTTTTTTCTTAGAGGCTATTTTGGAGCGGTAAACACCGACTATACTATAGTTAACATAAATTTTATCCTAAAAATAGGAGAAGAACGTTATATCTTATTAACAGCGGGGCCGAGTACGTACGAAACTTAGTATACCTTCGTAAGTCTCGATACTACTAAACCTCTAGCGCCTAAGATTTGTCGTAAAAAGCCGTTTCGATTTTCGGCGAGTTAATAACAAGTGCTACTAGGCTTTTTTAAGGAAGATGATTATCTAGATGCGAACAAGTACTTAGAGATCTTAAGACTCTTATATCTTCCTATTAGGAGGATCAAAATTTGGTTTAAGAACCAAAGTGTCACGAATCACGTGCTTACGTGATACTTGTCATAATTAGAGGCGCAACCCTCGACAGGCACATCCAGGTTTCTTATAGCAAATAGGGATCGCTTGGGATAGCTAAGCGATCCAAGGATTTCCATTGGTTATTGTCACGTGACCAAGAGTCGCTAGACGGGGCGACCAGGCTAGCAGTCTAGCAGCGACTGCAAGACCGAGCTAGCAGGCTAGCACATGAGTATGAAGGTTCTATATAAGACTGGCACGTCTGCCATTAGATAGGAGCTTCGTGCTTAACTTAGTTATTAATCTTATCATATTGTTTGACATCTTTGATACAAGTAACGAGTTCACTTCCAAGTGAACAACCCGATAGTCTTCTTCTTATCCTAGCATACCAACCAGCGAACACCCAGCCAAGTTTAGTTAGCCAGTTTGAGTATTCGTTACACAAAGACGCCGAAGTAAGGCTATATAATTAAGGCTTAAGGTAAGACGGTTTATAGTATATAAGTTAACCTAGCTAACAAATTATTCTAGAAGGAAGTTAATATAGACCTTTCTCTTCTCGAGCTAGTAGAGGCAACGCTAACTAATAATGTCCTTTAAACTTTTTTCACGCCTATAAACGACTCTAGTACCGAGCTAGCCACCAACGTGATAGCGCCTAGAGCTGGTCTCGACATTATCAACGAACCTGAAATATATAATAGTAATAGTCTAGATCTTAGGTATATAGATAGGCAATTCCTTTGGGCGGCACCTGCTATAGAAACAGTTCTAGTAAAGAACGCAAGCCATTCGCTAGAGACCGCCGTTTCTCTAGTATAGATGGATTTCTCAGTAATAATAAGCGAGAGCCCCTAAAGCTTTTATAGAGCTACTAGTCTAAGCTAGCCATCTGAGCTGATCGGAGAGAATATAGGACAGTTCTTCGAAAACATACGAGGACAAGAAGATATAGGACAGGAGAAAGCTAGTAGTTAAATACGAAGAAGTAGTCGACTAAGAAGGATAGTAATAAAAGTAGACTTTTGAAAGAGGAAGGATTAAGTAATTAAATCTCGGGTAATAAATTTTAATGTTCGATTTCAAAAGGCGAGGCTAATTTTAGGTTTTGTTTTTTTTATATAACTATTTCGTATTTTTAGTAATAATATATCTATATCGTTAACGAAAAAAACAAGATGAAAATAACAAGACTATATTAAGAGTGTTTCCGTTGTACTATTTAGTTACTAAATTAAGCTTGTATATAGAATCAATCACCTTGAAAACTACTATCCTTCAGAAGAAATAACGCTAGTAGACTAATATTTAACTTGATTAATGTCTCGTAACTTCCTTGTTGCCTGAATAGCATTTTGAAGTACTTCCTCTCCTAACCTCCCTAGTTCTAGAAAACCAAATCTATCCATCGACTAAAATTCTCGGAAGATATAGGAGTCACCGAGTTTCTGGCTAGGGGTAGCTTTGAATCCGATGATAATAGGGGGGGCTCCTTCCGTAGGGGCAAGACTAATGTACGTCTCATCAAAAGCTGCGAAGCCTTTAAAATCGGGAAAATATGTTAACATTTCTTCTCTACCTCTTATGACTACAATGGATTCCTAATGTGCTTTATATGGCGCTATAGGTGTGGCCGCCCTTTCGGAGTAGAGTGTAATACTACTGTCTCGACTGAATAAAGAAAGACAAGGTTTTTGGTCGATCTCACGCTTTAATAGCGCATTCTGGTGGATCGGTGAAAAGGCTACGTAATATCTTAAATCGTAATCCTCTGTTTTTAAACACGTGTCTAAAAGTCTGATTAGACGGAGTAGAGGTGTTTAGCAATTCTCTGATTTGACGCATGATTTTGATGCTGCAATCTGCGGGCTAGGGAGGAGGCCCGGACTACTGCGAAGAGAGCATTGGCCAATGTCCTCGGTTTGGACACATGGTTTTAATACTACAATCTGCGGGCTAAGTGAAGGGGTGTAAGAGAATGGCTCCGATTCTAGAACTTGCGGGGCGAGTGAAGAGGTGTGAGAAAACAGGCCATTGCCCTCTTCCTTAACACATAACTCCGATGCTAGAATTTGCGGGCTAAGCGAAGCTATATTAAAGAATAGGTTACTATCTTCTGTTGCCACGTATAACTTTAATACTATAGTCTATAGGCTAAGCGAAGAGATTTAGAAGAATAGGTCACTGTCTTCTATTACCGCGTATAACTTTAATACTGAAATTTGCGGGCTACACGAGAAGGTCGGCGCCACATCTAGTACGCTACGTAATCCTGCTAACGAGGTACATAAGTCGGCGGGTTTAGGCTTTGCCGTCTTAAGGTCCCTCTTTAAAGCCGTGTCGTTGTATATAACAATTACTACGGGTTTAAGTTATTTAACGAAGCCTAGGTTCCTAGGAAGTGCTTTTTTCGACTTAACGAGCTTCTGAAATACTAATCTTTTAAACTTTCGGGTATCGTGTCGCTTAATACGGGAGGCTTTTTATTAGGGAGACATCTTTTCCACTAGTGATAGGGAAAGAAGATTTTTTAAACTATATACAAGTAAAGGACAACGGCTTATACAATACTCATAAAAGGAGGGAATCATATTCTCCTTTATATTGCGGAGGAAGCAGTACTCACGGTACAAATTTTGCTATATAGACTTACACTCTAAATTATTTGTCTCCTATTCCACCAATCTGGGAGTTGCCGAAGCCTACTATACTTAGGCGGCTAGGTAGCCGGGAAAAGGCGAGCACACGAAAGAGATTATCCTAAATCATTATCGTAGTAGGGTTACAAAGATTATAGCCTGATGTTATCCTTCGTGGTCATTTCCTCTGAGTGTAGGTAAAGACAGTAATTATTAGCTCGATGCGTTGTATATAAAGGATTCTAGATCACAGTTGTCGTTCTGTAGGTGGAGACGTAGTGATGAAATAAAGCTAGCGCAGGTAATCAAGTGGTGTGATAAAAACTTGGCTGTTGCTTTAAGGTGTACGTTTAATTTACTACATAGCGTTAACTAGCTTATCTTGTCGTAGAAAAATGTATATATAGATATATTAGGAAAACCAACATAGCCACCCGTCGGCTAATCTAATAGCGAACAAATCGTCTCCTATTTTGGAAGGTGAAATCTCTTCTATAAAAAGCTGAACAATTAAAACCTGTTTTCCCTTAGATTGAGAAGCCCTATTCGTACAATAATTAGCTCTGTGCCCCGATGGATCAGGCTGCTTCTAGGAACGACGTAGCTCTTTCATTCACTTGGTAGTATCCGGAATAGCTTCCGCCTCCTCCTCCCTAGAAATATTAGCTAGGCTATAAGGTGAAAGTCAAGCTGTCTATATTATACGCCAACTGCTCGGTCGTCACCTGGTCGATTGATATAATAGTGTAGCGAAGTATAAGGTGGCATCTACTAGGCTAATAAAATGTAATTAATAGAACTTAATAGAATCTTCTTAGTAGTAGTATAATAAGAGTGTTACATCACTTAGTACGAACAAGTTGCTGACTAGCTCGATCGAGTATATAAGGAAAAGCAGAAAACAATCCCCGAAAGGATGTTAACCGGAAAGAATCCTATCCGAAGGGTTTATATAAAAAGAGACTTCTGTTACGAATATACTAGGAAACGAGAAGGTAGAGCGAAACCCTGTATTTTGTTACGAAAAAATACGGTATTCAAACTTCAAAGAACTGAGGGATAGAAACCTCGAAAGAATAGGTGCCTGGAAGAGGGCATGCTAGTAGGGCTCTCTTGGTAACAGATCTATATCGTATGTTCCGAGCATAGCCGAGAATGGTAGAAATTCTAGACTGGAATACAAGTGTCTTCCCCTTAGAGACAACGGTTAAAGAGATAGTATTCGTTAAGAGAAAAGAGTAATACCTAATTAATTAAATATTTAGAATTCATACGTTTGTGATTTTTCTTGACGGACTTACTATGTACATATCTTCCTCGTAATGATATTTTCTAGCCAGAGTAAAATGTGGTATAAAGATTTCAAGAGATAGGAAGGGAAGTCAGCTTTAAATAGTCGTCTAAAGCGGCTCTGTGTAAGCGAGCGTCATGTGAGCTGACTATGGACCCAAAGCATCACGTGAAGCTAGTCAGATGATAACATATGCCAGGATAAGCTGAGTGTACACACAAAAAAAACCACGGCCCGGCTAGCTCAATCGGTAGAGCGTGTGACTCTTAATCACAAGGCTGCGGGTTCGGTAAGTCTACTCTTCATCTACCTGTATCTGATCTTTACTGACGTCAATCCAGAGTCCCGCGTTGGGCTCAATACCCATCTTCTGTCTATACTTTTTGGCTCTTTTTTTTTGTTGAGAGTTTTGTCTCCTTTGACTACTGTGTACTGGAGTACGAAAACTCTGATAGTGGGCGGATTGAGCGGCGTCTTACTAGTACTATAATCCTAGCGCTTTAACCATGGTGCCAAGGCCGTCAAATACGCCAGTCATCGAATTTATAGCATCTGAAAAACTTGTTGAATCTGAATCAAAGTTCCGACAAGTGTCTTGAATCACAGATATATAAACTCATTCATACTTAGAAATCATAGTAGCCTAACAATGATCGTGCTTTCCGTTAGTATTTTGAGCTCAGGATCTCCAATTGTATCCATGTAAAGTCACTTAGTGATTGGTCAAGGGCTATAATTCTTATTAGTATTAGTGAAATCCGTTATACTACTGAATGTAAGAGAGGCGAGCATTACTCTATATACGTTATCAAAAGTTATTATACCAAAAGTCTAGCATAAGTAAATTAATTGTTCTATTTCACCTAGGTTAATCAGGAGTAAAAGGTATTAATTATTCGAAACTATTTATATAATTAACTTAATAGTTAGTGCGTCTTCCTACGGCGCTGTCGCTTGTAGTCAGCGGGAGCAAGTGAAGTGTAGGGATGCGTATGTAGGCACTTTCCTGCCACACATTACTACTTCCACCGGTCGGAAAAACATATAAATAATATGAATTTGTAGCTATAATTGAGTACTGTCCCATATTAAAAGACTACGTATTTCAAAGGCGAATTACGTACGATGCGGACCAGTTTTAGTGTTCCTATACTCTTTAGAAATTTTCGTAGGGTACGCACGTGATTAACTTTTAGTATACGTGTGAAGGTTCGATTTCGAGTTTTACAGTGAATGGTTTTACACGTGATAATCCCTACTTAAGCGAATAAGGTTTTCTGTAGATATTTAGTTAGTTCTACCGCGAGGAGTTCTCTCCTTCTCTCCTTGCGGACAATCTAATCAATATTCTACCCTAATATATTGTCTGCCTTTTACGAACTAATACAATCGATATAGTTGTTGTATTCTATTATAGCTAATTAAGCTTTCGATACTAGCTTCGAGGGCTGGGCTAGAGATTAAAATCTATAACTACCTAGCGGGTTCGTAGCTTGGAATAATCTACTACTAGATCTATAACCTTAACCTAAACACTTCGATACTAATAACCTCTACTACTACCGTAACGACCTAGCTACACTCCTCTAAGCGGCACAAAGAAACCCTTAAACCTTCTAACAAATATTTAAGGATATCGTAGAGAACTTAGAAGCAACTAAACAATTATACGCAAAGGCCCTTCGAGATAAGGAAGAAGTAAAGGAAGACACTAAGAAACTCTAATAGGAATATACATAACTCTATAACCTATTCGTCGAGCTCTAGAAACAGAACAATAAGCTTCGAACTACTACTTAAACAGCTCTAGTTACTCCTACACCCCTACTATTAAATACCTTACAACAACAAGTCTACGTTACGCGTTCCCCGGCATATCCTGACCCTACGAAATTCGGAGGCAAGCTCCGTTCCCCCGCTAAGCTTCGTAGCTATCTTATTAGCACAAGAATTAAGCTCTCGTAGAATCGAGACTAGTAGACTACTAAGAATAATCGTATAAACTATGTTTTAAGTACTTTGGAAGGCGAAGCACGCAAGTATATTAATCTGTATATTAATAAACTCGGACAATATAGCCTAGCTCTACAATCTGTCGAGAATATCTTTGCTATTCTTAGTACTACCTTTAGTAACCTGTACTCGCGGAGTAACAACTTTATAAAGCTTGTTAAGCTATAACAAAACAACTTAAGAATAGATAAGTTCCTTGCTCAGTTCTTGTCCCTTTGTACCTCTTCGAAGTCGCTTAGATACAAGGCCTGTACACTTCTACTTAATACCCTAGATTCCCGAGTCGCTGATCGCGTTTTACAAAACCTGCTCTATTCTAATAAGCTTAACCTCTAGAATCTCGCTACCCTTGTCCAAGAAGCTGATTACATCTATCGACGGGTCTTTAGCGAGAATTTTTTAAGCAAAAGAGCTATAGCTTCTATCTTGCCAGCTACTATCGTTCTACCTACTTCTACTCCCGTTATAGATAGCCCTAGCGACCCTATGGACATTAATACTTTACGACTTAGGAGTAAAGTGGTTTAGACTAAGAAGGATATTAAGGACAAGAAGCGTACTATTACTACTAAGGATAAGAAAGCTCGGAAGGAATATCAAGTTAAGTACAACCTGTGTTTTTACTACGATTCTCCTAACCATAGCTTGCGTACACCATGTCCTAAGCTAGAGAAGGCTAAGGAAGCGAAAGAGAAGAAGGAAGCAGGAAAAGTATAGTCTCTGACAATAGTCGCCGTCGGAGACGTAAAAGGAATAAGATATTAAAGCTCTTTTTACTTAAGGATAGGCAGAAGAACGTTATAGAAGTCCCCTGTAAGGTAGTTTACAAAGACCTTAAGAATACCGACAACCTATATATTACTTCTACTACTTATTATATACTTGATTCTAGTACTTTAGGTCAACACTTTATTAATTCTACCTACGCGTAACGAAATAGATTTGTTTTAGAACTACTCGCTCGACCACGTAGTCTTCGTATTATAGACAGACGGCCTTCTATTGCAGGTGCTATTACACATACTATTACTTTAGATTTAATTATTAGTAAGCATATCGAACGTCAGCAACGGTTTTACGTTACTACGCTAGTATCCTACGATATTATTCTAGGACAACCATGGCTAGCCCTTCATAACCCGAACGTGGACTAGACAAGACGAGTTATCGACTTTTGCTCTGGATTTTGTAAGGCCCACTATATACTACAGCGCCTAGATACTATACAAGTTACTTGTATAAGGGAAGAGGTGCGAGCACTACTGCCGCGGAAAGTAGGCGCTGCCGCTTTCTATAAGCTTACGAAGACTTATAGAGTCGAGGTGTTCTCTCTGTCTCTCTTTGAAATTAACCAGCATTTAGAGAGATCTAGGATAGATTTAGACGACTCTTTAGTTAAGGAATCTCGTCAGATACGTCTAGATAATAGCTTAGATAGCCCTTAGCGGATAGAGCGTATTTTGAAAGAGGAGGAGTCTTTTTCTCTCTTACCTGATTTAAATATCCCTAGAACTCGACAATAGAGAGCCTCGGAGCTCTATTTACGTAGCGTATCGATGGAAGATGTGGAAATCGCTTTACGACCAAAATCGACGGTTTATCCTACTTCTCTTTTGCTATAATACTACTACCGTCACCTACTACTTTTTAACAGAGACGTAGCTAATATCCTACCACCGTATCGGGATTGCGATCTCTATATTAAATTAAAGCTAGACAAGACCCCGCCTTATAGCAAGTTATATAATATATCTAAACTAGAACTTCTTGTTTTAAGAAAGTATCTTAAGGAATAGTTAGATAAGGGCTTTATTCGTATAAGTACTTCTCTCGCCGTATTACCAGTTTTATTCGCAAAGAAGCCTAGCGGCGGTCTCCGCTTTTGCGTAGATTATCGACTCTTAAATAATATTACAATTAAGAATCGGTATCCTATTCCACTAATCCAGGAGACTCTTTAGCGCCTAAGCAAAGCTCGATACTTTACGAAGCTTGATGTGATTACCGTATTTAATCGTATTAGGATGAAAGAGGGAGACGAATAGCTTACTACCTTTAACACTCGATATGGCTTATTCGAATCCCTTGTTGTACCCTTTGGTCTTACTAACGCACCTACTACTTTTTAGGCTCGAATTAACGAAGTCCTTCGCCCATTTTTAGACATGTTTTACACTGCTTTTCTAGACGACATACTAGTCTATTCCAATGACCTTCAGTCCTACCGCGAGCACGTCCACTAGGTGCTTAATGCTCTCTAGGCTACAGGCCTAAATTTAGATATAAAGAAGTGTGATTTCGAGGTCTAGGAAGTCAAATATCTCGGTATAATAATCAATACTAAGGGCGTACGGATGGACCCGGAAAAGGTCTCTATAGTTATTAGTTCATCACACAACACCTTTTTTCTCGAATTAGATTTTTTGTTCTAAACGATCTGATTACTTCTTTCATTGACTAAAACTTGTATTTCCTTTCGAGGGCATGTACTCCTGTGGCGCCCCCCCTTCTCCCACCCCCCTTAGTAGGGGGGGGAAAGGGGTGGCCAACCGCCCCCTCCCCCCTTTACCTAATATTCAGGCTCAGTTCGTCTCCGGCACCTCTAAAGTACTTAAGAGAAGCAAAGTCGGACAGCTATTCTTTGGAGGGACTACAGAGGCAGTCGATACCTACCTTAGTACAGCTCTCGACAGCGCTCCAGCGGATATTCTCCCCTCCTTGCGAGCTCTCTATACCCAGATTGGCTCTCTTTGTCTCGACTTCTAGCTCGCCTATACAACCGGCGGGCCCCCTCCTATAATACAATAACCCCGACTCCCCTCCCTACTCTATACCCTCGATAGAGGCGACGTCCCGTCGCTCTCCCTCTCTCTAGCTCCCCCCAAAAAATCTTCCTATGCACGGACCGTATCTGCCCTAGTAGGTGCTAAGCCAGCCTCATCCGACCCTGCCCCCCAGAGCAAGCGAGTCGGCCCCTTGCTCAACCCCCCTCGACCCTCCCAGGCTATAAACAAAGACCCCTAAAAGAAAGAAGACCTAAGTCTCTTTGTCCGCCTTGCCCTAGACGCCCCCGGCCGAAAACTCTCGAGCTACGCTATCTACTCTACTCTCCAGACGCCTCGGATTAGTTATAAAGACCTAGTCCAAGGAGTCCTCCCTGTACTATCTAGCTTTGCTATTATAGCTTCTAGTAGTAGCGCCTTACAAACTCTACTTACAACAAAGAAAGCGAATATCCAGACTCTTTTCGGCGCCGCTAGAATCGAGTAATCTATTAGCTAGGCCCCCTTTCGGTTCTCTTGTATCCCTAGAACTATCGAGTCAGTGTTTATAGACGACCAGAGAGGACTAACTACTACTCTCCGCCCTACAACACAAGAGGATATTATTAATATCGTCGGGGAGACGCTTAAGGTTACCCCGGCTAGAGCGATTATAACCGAGAACTCTTGTCTTAACGAGGACCCTTTTACTACCTAGACCGTCTACTTTAAAGAATCCGATGCTAGAAAGATTAACCCTAGAGAGGCTCACCTTCTCGGTAGACGGGTATACTATAGACCTCTCCCGAAGAAGTACAAGAGTATTCAATGCTCTAGATGCTGAGACTAGCATAATACTAGAGTCTGCGGCAAGAAAGAACGCTGCCGAGTCTGTAGCAGCACTGAACACTCCGAAACTAACCACCTAAGGTGTAATACCCACGTATAGTGTAAAGCTAAATGCCTTCACTGTCAAGGGCCCCACCTAGCGGACTTCCCTGGCTGTTAATTACGCCCGAAGTCCCCTACCCCCCCCCTCCGTCGAGAATAAGCGAGCTATTATCAAAGCCTGTAACGAAATACGTCTTCGTAGCGAAGACGACTCCCCCTTACAACTAGTCAATACAAATATTGCTAACCCAACTACACCTACTACTACTACCCGTCCTGGCTTCCCGCCCTCTAAAGAGGCCTTAGCTGCCCCTCCCGAGAACCCGGCGCTTACTACTCCTAGTCCCCCCTTACCTACCTAATAATAAGTAGACAACAGGGACTAAGCAGAAGCCGTAGCCTCCTAGTTGTACAAATTAATGTACATTTCTCTATAGACAACTAAGAGCAAGCTCTAATAGTAGCCTATCAGCATCGAGCCGATATTATACTTGTACAAGAGCCCTACGTCTATAAGCAACAGATCTATAGACGGATTACAAGACGCTACCTAAATTACGAATGCTTAGTCCCTATTTAGGACTAGAATATCGCCCCCCCTCGAGCTCTAACCTTCGTTAGAAAGGGGGCCGGAATACTAGCGAATCAGCTCTCTCCCTCGAGTTTCCCTAGCCGTAACCTAGTTTACTTAGAAGTTACTACCCTTTAGGAACCCCTACTCGGTATTCTAAATATATATAACGCTCCCCCTGGCTCACAAGGAGCTAGAGAGGCTCTCTCGCTTGTTCTATAGTCTCGGATTATATATACAAGGAACCTTCTTATTACTAGTGACTTTAACCTAAAGAGCGAGCTCTAGTAACCGGACTACCGAGGTATAGAGTGCCTACAAGTACCCCTCCTGACCTCCTAGCTTGAGAATAAGGGCCTTCAACTACTTACCCCTCCTGGTACACAAACACATAACCAGGGGAACACCCTCGACCTCGCCTTTTGCTCTAGCGGGCTCCTACAAAGGGGTGCCTCTACAGAGGCTAATCTAAGATTCGAATATAGCTCGGACCACCGCTCACTTCTTACTCGGATCCCCTAGCTTAGAGGGCAGGCTACTGAGGACCCCCTTCTACGATTTAGGTCCCTTGACTAGGAAGCCTTCCTTTCGGCCCTTGAAACTCGCCTCGACTATGACTAGCTCTACGAGCTCCCGGAGGCCCCGGCCTACGAGGATCTCGACTCTCTTGCCCTCTATATTATAGAAGCGCTTCAAGGAGCGTACCGAAGTAGTGCTAAGCAAGGCCTTGGCCACGGCTTTGGGCACCCCTAGTAGAATATAGAGTGTCGAGCTCTTACCTCACAGATCCGCGAAGCTCGAAGACTAGGTAGAAGCCCTACTGTTCTAAAGCTACGTAAGTCGCTACGCAAAGAGATAAGATGTACAAAAGCAAGTTACTTCCGTGGCCTAATTAACAAGGCTACCGAGGCAAAGGACGTATTTAAGATCTATAAATAGTACTAGAGTACAGGGGACTATAAGTCCCCCCCTTTAAGGGACTCTGCTAGGCAGACCGGATACTCGACAGAAGAGAAACAAAGAATCCTAGTTTAAGAGCTACTAACAAACAAGGCTAAGGTTAGAGATATTCCCTTGTTGACCCCTACTATCTCGACCTATATACTACCATAGGCATTAATTACCCCCCTAGAAGTCAAGGACTCGATTCTCGGTAAAGCATCTACTGCCCCTGGCCAGGACGAGCTTGTCACAGGGCTCTTTAAAGTCGCATAGCCCCGAATCTACCATCTTATCTTCCTATTGTTCAGAGGCTGTACTAACTCTAGCTACTATCCAAAGTACTTCCGCTCTACGATTATAGCTATTATCCTAAAGCCAAATAAGAAGGACAAGTCCTCGCCTAGAGTATACCGGCCTATATCTCTCCTTTCGGTCCTTGGGAAAGGTCTAGAACGGCTCCTCGCTAAGCAAGCTTCTTAGATTAGCATTAAAAGCAAGGTTCTTAGCCCTAACTAGTTTGGAGCCCTCCCTCTTCGGGCTGCTACCGACCTTACTACTTATCTTACCTATGACATAGAAGAAGCTCTTAGCGCTAAACTAGAGGCCTCTTTTCTAACGCTTAATATTAAGGGGGCCTTCGACGCGGTTCTTCTAGGTAGGCTTATTAAGAGGCTTCGTAAGCAAGGCTGGCCTAACTACTTTGTCTCCTAGGTTACATCTTTCCTCTCTGAAAGGTCTATCCGGATTAAGCTCGACGGGGAAGTTAGGATTAATACCCCGCTTAAGTATAGGCTACCGTAGGCATTACTAATCTCTCCTATCCTCTTTATACTCTATATCTAGCCCCTCTTCTCCTCTAGCCTAGGCTCTCTACCTGTCCTACGTAGGTACGGTTACGCAGATAACGTAGCTCTCCTTACTATAAGCATAAGTAAGGTAGAGAACGTAACAACTCTAGCCGAGTAAGTCTCCTACCTACTACAATGGGGAATAGAGGAAGGGATTACCTTCGATAGCGACAAGTCTAAACTTATCCACTTCTCTCGAAAGAGAAAACAGAGTAGGAGAGGAATTAGATAACCTCCTCCTATAATTGTCGGTAATAAGGCTATATACCTAACTAAAGAGCTTAGGTAGCTTAGTGTCTTCTTCGACCCTAGGCTCTCCTTCCTCGGACATGTTAAAAGGATAGCCTGTAAAGCTACTTTAGTTACGTAGGCACTTAAGAGTACTACAAACACGATCCGTGGCTCCTTACCCTACCTACTTAAGTAGGCAGTTACTACTTATACTCTCTCTATCGCCTATTACGGTAGCGAGACGTGGTTCCCCGGCCGTTCTCGTACTAGTTGTAATAAACTAGTTAGGAACCGAATTAAGGGTCACCTAGACTTACTACAACTTGTCGTTAACAAATGCGCTAGAGTAGTCCTCCCAGTTTATAAGACTACCCCTGTCTCAGTGCTTCTCTTAGAGTCTAGACTTCTTGCCCCTGACATTGCGCTTAATAGCCGCAGCGAAGCTCTAGAGGCTAGGGTTCGCCGGCTGGACCCTGATCACCCACTTCGGCGCTGCTATAATAGTCCCTGCCCTAAGTCTAGGCTCTTTTATAGAAACAAAAGAGTTTTACCTACTTCCGAGACCATAGATCCGATTCAGGACCCCCCGTGGTTCCGAGGATTCGACCGGGACGTACGCTTACTCGAAGTAGGCGGACCTACTCCTAAGGGAGACAAAGACCTATATAAGGAACGGTTCCTAGACTTTCTAAGTACAGTCTCGCCTACTGACCTAGTAGTCTATACCGACGGCTCTAGACTCGACGGCGGTAGTACAGGCGGGGGGGTCTGCCTCACAAGAGGGGGCCTTGTTCTTAACACGAAGTCCTTTTCGTTTAGTAAGACCCTCGAGATCTACGACGCCGAGGCTAGAGTAGCCCTTCTCGGCCTTAAACTCGCTATAAGTACGCCTTTATAGCCCTAAACGCAACGCTGTTGGATCTGTCTCGACAACCTAGAAGCTACTCTTTAACTTACGTACCGTACTACTAGTACTTCACAAGGGGTCTTTAACAAAGTCCACGCCCTTGTATAGACCTACCCTGGCAAGGTAGCTATTAGATGGTGCCCTAGCTATATCGGGATTTCCGGAAACGAAATTACGGATAAAGTAGCTAGAGTAGCTGTATGTACTAGCCCGGATTCAGCTTCCCCTCTCTGTATAGCCTCGCTAAGAAGGAACGTAAGGAACGAGAGTATAAAGCTAGCAAATAAGCTTTGGTTAACAACTCTACCCCCTATATATAGGCTCCTAGGCCTTACGACGTGGGCCCCGAAACCCCGCTCGCTTAAACTCCCTAGGGAGGTCCTAGGTCGTCTAATCGCGGCTAGAACAGGGCACAGGGACTTTATAGACTACCATACCCGGTTCCGCCACCTAGATTCTCTTCTCGAGGCTAGCGACTGTTCCTGTAGAAAGGAGAAGTCGCGATTTTATATTCTGTTTTGCCGAATAGTCAAGCGAAGAGCCC
Source organism: Hymenoscyphus occultus (assembly GCA_900536445.1). Lineage (NCBI taxonomy): Eukaryota > Fungi > Ascomycota > Leotiomycetes > Helotiales > Helotiaceae > Hymenoscyphus > Hymenoscyphus occultus. The sequence goes on along the minus strand of UNPT01000222.1, from coordinate 65,103 downwards.
CTAAACTTATAGCTAAGGCTAAACGTGACCCTTGTCTTCTCTTTGGACCTTTTTCAGAGAAGCTCTTTCGAGAACTTTTCTACAAATCCAACTTCTACTCTAAGATCTGCCCTAATAGGCCGAACTCGGACTAGCCTTAATTTCTTTCCTTTGTTTTTATCCTTTAATACTTCCTGTTTATGTATAAGAGTTAGTCTAGAAGCGGGCTCTCTCTTTAGCCTGATATTTGTAGAATAGTCTCCCATTCTACCCCCCTTGACCTCTAGGGTACCCCCCTAGCGTCCTTTGCCCTACTAAGGGATGTTTAGAACCTAGCTACACGAAGGCTTGCTGTATTCGCCGGACGTTAAATAAATTCAATTCAATTCAACTATCTATATTCGCTAAAATTTAGTTCTCAGATTACAAATGTTTTTGGAAATCTCAAAGCATCTACAACGTGGCGATGTTGTTAAATTAAAAGTATCGATGTAAAACCATACTGATCGAGTACAGCAAGAGGTTCAGAATAGGAGAAAGGAACGCCAAATATTCTTGTAACGGTATTTAATTGCCTCTGCTTTTCCCGAGAGTCTATTATGTCTGGATATAGCGGAAAGCAAATATTATGGAGCTATTTTAGGCCCTGTTATATCGCCATATTATTCCGTGCATATTAGGGTGCAAACTATGAACTTTTCTACAATTCAGGGACCATAAGAACCTGCACATATCTTTCTCGTTTTTCATAGGTCTCGTACCAAATTGTGGAAAGAATTGCACTGCTTTTTGAGTAGTTCTAAAAGTCTTTTATCCCCAGTTCGAATCTGTTGTTTTTACGTAAGAAGTTCTCTGATTTTCTAGTAGTATAACACCCTCTATTATGCCGCCTAACAATGTAACCACCTATAGTGTCCCTTCTGTGGTACGATGTCCCTCTCCCCCTTTTGCGCCTTCGCGTTAGTCGCCTAGCCGAGTTTCAGGATTACTATATAAGGGATTCTATATAAAGGGTGCTATATAAGGGGCACTACATGAGGAATGCTATATGAGTGGTATGCTAGAACACGGGAACTTTTGTTTCGTTAAATATAAACTCCAATTAAGAAGTGATTTGTATTATTTGCAATTGATATAACTCAAGTCATTATACGACGCAAATTTAACAATTATTATATACCGTACCCAAGAATAGTAGAAACAATCTTACTTTCCATAAAGTACCCAAAATAGACTCCCACCTAAAATAGTTGAAAGATACCCCAAGAATAGCTACATTTACGAAATACTCTTGTGTAAGCGTTGTTTTTACCTATATCATCATTACGCCGGTCCTAGCACTATAACTAGGGGTGGGGAAAGGGACCCTGATGATATTCACAAAGAGATAAACTCGAACGACGACGGAGATTCCGATTAGTTTAGTATATTCTCATTTTCAGACGATCCTCGCGAGAGCTTCAATTTAGACTTTTTGATACACTTATGCTTAAATTTACGCTTGTTTACGGAAGTTAATCCTCAAAGTGGGTATCACTGCCACCTCAAGGGGACATAAGGTGTACTATGCAAGGGTTACTACACAAAAATACTGTATAAGGGATGAGTGACACTGTAAGGGGTCTCTATAAGGGGTCAGATAAAAGCCCCCTAGCGCTTTTATCTCTTATATTCTTATTTTAGTAGTACAAATCTAAAAACCTTAATAATCAGAACTATTCAAACAGTGGTACATATTCAAATACATATGTATATCGTTTTGTATAGTGTATATTTAGAACAGAAGTGAGCTAAACAGGTCCAAAATTGTGACTGTACAGAATATGGGGTTGTCCACGCACTCTCTCGTCCATCAAAAACAAAAAGGCAAGGTCGAGAACTTCCAAATTGTCTCAACTCGTCTGGGTACATGATATGCCACGGCAGAAACAATCGAATGAAACAATACGCGTCGCTTTTTGGAGGTGACACTGTATAGTAAGAACGAGGCCACCAAGGCCTCGAAATGTTTCGAAGAATTCCGTCTACCGGTATGTCATCTCAGACGTGTAAGATCTCATGTATTTCCAACACATTCACTAGACGTTAAAAAGTGTCAAATTATCCCATAAGCTTTTACGAAAATCGATACGAGGTACAATCACCCTTGCGGAGTTTCCGGAAAAGTTGTATCTTCAGTGGGAGAGCGGTAGTGTTTTATTACAGCAAGATCCTCGGCGGTTAGAAGTTTCCGCTATTAAGCGGAAACCTCTAAACACAAGACTATATTACACAGCCCCTCCCAGAAAAGGTTTACATAAACTAATCTTTAGAAAACGAGCTTAGATACATAAAAGGCTACTTTGCTTACAATACTATTAGTCTTTTAATTAGAAGTTCCACCAAACCGGGGGTCTTAGTGGGCCGAAGGTGTTAGTAAAACACTTTCGCTCGTTATCTAAAGATATACATATTCCGAAAACTCCGCAGGGGGACTGTAAGTTAATTAAGCTTTTTTTTACCTATATTTGAGTCGGGTCGACGGGTTTCCCAAGATTCGTCTATTTAAACATTTTCCATGCGGCACGGATGAATAAAAGAGGGGGCTTTAGTCACGTGATATCTTTAGCCTATTTGTCACTATCTAAGGCAAAATTGCTGCCTTGTTAACTCAATAACGACTTGACCCCCTTCAATCCTTTCCTGTGTGTTTTGGCTTACTTTCTATCTGCCCCTTTGCTTTCTCGTCTCCTTGGAAAAGTATTGGCTTGCCGCACACGCAGAACACCAGCAGTTATACGCGAGAAATGTGCTCTTCTCCCTGCGGTGATTTGCTATACGTGCAACGGCAGCTCATGCGCTCTGGAATCACGATTTTTTCGGGCCTACGACAGGAATTTGGTGTCATTTGGCAGATACGAATTGTCCATTCGACCGTTGCATCGGAGCTTTTGCTGACAATCTGACCATAGTCGAATTCTCGAACGGCTCGTCAGCGCATCGCACCACTTCTCCCTCAAAGCTCTCCGAGTACCATCTCGTAAAAAAAATGAAAAGGCGGATAAGCTTTTTCACCACGAGAAAATGGACTGGGGGATACGGAAAGAACTGCGGTAGATTTCTGGTGGTAATAGTCAGTGCACTTCCTGTAAGCGCAAGCGACTGAGCGCAGTAGGAAGACGCACTGACTATTAATCGTCTTTTCCAAAGAATGGGAAACCCCTTGGGCATCTGGCCATAGCGTTTTCATCCTGGAAAGCTTTGGTCGGTGTGGCACGATATAAGCTTTTGTACTGACTGGTAGAAGCGTCTTCGCCTAACGTTCGGTCAAGTTGGGATGGGCGGGCCTGGCTGTAGAACGATCTCGCCTCACGCATTATTCCCAGTTTCAAAGGTCTTTGATTGGGTCGAAGTCGTGAGGGATGTCTCCTAGAGCCATCAGGATTGGTCTTGTGACCTCATCGTTGGTCTTTCCCACATCCCTATCACCCTCTGGAGTGTGCGGGTACGAAGTACAACTCAGTCCATACAAGTGCTGAGAAGGAGACGGTGTGTGGGTGGGCATCATTGGCTCCTGAGGAAAAAAGAGAAACATGCGGACGAAGTACTCGATTTATTTGAAAAATAGCTTTCCTCCATAAGCTCTCGCTCCGAACGCAGTCCAACTATACTGTACATACTTGCTTTTGCCGTTAATGCGCACTCCCGTACGAGGCTTGAAATTTTGTTAAGCCCCGAACAGAGTGGTTAGGTACTGGACGGAGGTGTGCATTAACGGCAAAAATTAGTTTTCAGATGTGACCCTGATGGTTTGGACGAGAGCGGCTAACGACTGGTCAGTGGTGACACCACCTGCCATTGCGGGTAGTGGGGTGAGTGGGGAAGTTCGTCGACCAGTGATCCGCATGGAGTTATAATCCTGTCACGAAACGGTTGGGCCCATTTCTCTCGGAGAAATTACTCAAAGTCCTCCAGAAACAAGGAAATCGAAATAAGGTAAAGTCGTCATAATCCACTTTTCATTGAGAAACAAACACCTGAAAAATATGTGTTTTTCTACGCTCAGCAAGCAAGTGCTTTTAGGTATTGAGACGTTAGTGCTGGCATAGTACAGTTTTGAATTACCGTTCTGCGGCTCTCAGGCGTCCACCTTTTCCAGCCTCCTAACATACTTCCGGGTGCTACGAAGTACGGAGGGACAACGCCAACAAATCCTCTGATATTATTTACTACTGCCGGGATACCTACTTAAGTAAATCAAGTCAAGGTACTCCGTACCTTCCAAATTGTTTCCAAACTTTACATGGGAGCATGCTGACCGCCCTGCGTCCATTTCACCAGTGCTTATCACTTTCTTTTTTTTGCAATCACCTACATATCCAACGATATCTCTTGGCACGGCATGTCTGTACATGTACACCCCAGGAGGTTGAACTTTTCCCCCAACTTACATCCACTATTTTTCGGATTTCAATCAACTTTTGCGGCTCGGTTCTTCCACCCAGTAATAAACCAAATCTGCCGATGTGGCGTGACTTGCGATTGTCATATCTCTTTCGCCAAGAACACTTGCTCAACACCTGTTGCACTAGTGATGTTGGTAAGCCATGCCCAGCATGTCTATTTTTAATAGGTCTTATAGCATATTTTCCGCCCAGACTTGGCCTTGTTGAAAAGATCGGGCCAAGTTGCAACGACGTAGTGGCACCACAAACAAAATCTCATGTATTTCAAATCGTTAAAAGCTCCGAGGTTATCAGTTCTTTTCTGGGGCCCCCTTCGTGATCGCCACAACCCCTGAAGTGCTCTCCAAAGTACCCCTCACTCCACCCTATCACCATCACAATCGCGTACAAGCTGCATGCCATTACCGACCATTGCATAAGCCCAGTAAGTGAGCCTCCGCGCAACTTCCCTTGGCATCTCATCCATCTAATTGTGGAAACCTTTTGTTACCCATGAGTTTCATTTCACAAAATTTCTGAGGCGAGCTTCGTCTCTAGGGGAGAAAACAGTATTGTACCAAAACATATCAAGCCAATATCTACTAATTATACGCTGGTGTGCGCAAGGTACAACCCTAATTTGAGATGTGCAACACCCTGGCATAGTAGCGAGTCGGTTACTGTCGCTCAGATCGCTCTATGTTCCATGCTACCTCTACATCATGCTAGTCCCAGCCTTGCAGAAAGCATGCCGGTATTGTGGGCATCCATTTCTCTCAGTGTACCGTACCTGCTCTGGGTACTCCCACAAGGTCTAAGCTTAGTCGGGTAGTATCAAGATATCTGAGCAGGAGAAGGGCCTGTCCAAGTGAGCGATACTTTCCGCCATCAATCTACGCGAGGAGCTAAGTCTCTCGTTGGTCCCTTTTCACTAATTTGAGGACGCTCCTCACAATTCTGCATCACCATTTGTCTTGGTCAATGTTTTCATTCGCTCAGTCACACGTTCTCGCCATGGCATTCACCTTGTCTACAGGGTCAGCATAGTAATTTCTCACCCCACGTTACCGAAGTGCCATAGCTCTCTTGAAGACAGCAGTCTGAACACCCCATGTGATGGGAAATTCTCTTGTGAAAGTAAAATTATTGGCAGGAAATCGGTGTTTCCCGGGGTTATAGTTTCTTCTTCCAATTCTGTACCACTTGCCTGCAGAAAGTGTTGTCGGAATTTGTTTACCTTGTTCGTTCAAGGGTTGGGACTTGGCACCGACTTATAACACTTCGACTTCCCGTTTCTGATCCTCTTCTCTGATGCTGATCATCTACTGTTGTGTATGTAATTTGGGAATCTCTCCTCTGTTTCTAATACCTCAAGATGCGATCAGGATGGCAACTTCTCGCCCTGGTGGGCTTGGCGAACGCAGCATGTCCTTATATGGATGGAGAAGCAGCTGTTAAAGACAAAAGGGCTGAACCTAATGCGGATTTCTTGGCCCAATTCCACGTCGACGATAATGACGCCTTTCTCACAACAGATGTTGGCGGTCCAATTGCAGATGACCACAGTCTAAAAGCTGGAGAAAGAGGACCTACTTTATTGGAGGACTTCATCTTTCGACAGAAGATTCAGCATTTCGACCACGAAAGAGTATGTTGCATGTCCTACCATTAGTTTCATTCGCTTACGCTTTACAGGTTGCAGAAAGAGCAGTTCATGCCCGTGGTGCTGGTATGTCCCCCAAGTAAATTGATGTACGACTTTGTCTGACGAAAACAGGTGCACATGGAACGTTCACTAGTTACGGAGATTGGAGCAATATCACCGCTGCTTCCTTCCTAGGAGCTGCAGGGAAAACCACTCCTGTCTTCGTCCGATTTTCGACTGTTGCTGGAAGTCGCGGCAGTGCAGATACAGCTCGTGATGTGCATGGGTTTGCCGCAAGGTTTTACACGGACGAAGGAAACTTTGGTATGCAGCTCTCTCGACATGTAAATCTCTTAACTAATTCCGCGATCCCACAGATATCGTTGGAAATAACATTCCCGTCTTCTTCATTCAAGATGCTATTTTGTTTCCAGATCTTATCCATGCCGTCAAGCCCTCCCCAGATAATGAAATTCCACAAGGTGCTACCGCTCACGACAGCGCGTGGGACTTCTTCAGTCAACAGCCAAGTTCTCTGCACACCTTGTTCTGGGCCATGGCGGGCTATGGTATTCCCCGATCATATCGCCACATGGACGGATTTGGAATTCATACTTTCAGATTCGTCACCGCGGACGGTGGATCCAAATTCGTAAAGTTTCACTTCAAATCTAAGCAAGGAAAGGCTAGTTTGGTGTGGGAAGAAGCACAGGTGTTGGCTGGAAAGAATGCCGATTTTCACAGAGCAGACCTCTGGGATGCCATATCCTCCGGCAATGGGCCCGAGTGGGAACTGGGTGTGCAAATCTTCGATGAAAAGGATGCTCTGACTTTCGGATTCGATGTGCTTGATCCTACCAAGATTATCCCTGAGGAGCTTGTACCTGTCACGCTGCTTGGCAAGATGAAGTTGGACAAGAATCCACGCAATTATTTCGCCGAGACGGAGCAGGTCATGGTAAGTCAACCATTGCGAAAACAAGCGATATCCTACTGTAGACAAATAACAACAAAGCTAACCCGTCTTAGTACCAACCCGCACACATTGTCCGTGGAATCGACTTCAGCGAAGATCCTCTTCTTCAAGGACGAATCTACTCCTACCTTGATACTCAGTTGAATCGTCATGGCGGTCCCAACTTTGAGCAAATTCCCATCAACCGTCCACACGTTGCAGTCCACAACAACAACCGCGATGGAGCCGGTCAGAACTTCATCCATCTCAACACAGCCGCCTACTCGCCCAACACTTTGAACAAGGGGAGTCCAAAACAAGCCAACCAAACCGTTGGCAAAGGATTCTTCACAGCACCAGGTCGCACAGTAGGGGGGCCTCTTGTTCGTGCAACCTCCGGGACATTCGCCGACGTCTGGTCCCAAGCACGTCTGTTCTACAACTCATTGATTCCAGCTGAGCAGCAGTTTCTCATCAACGCCATCCGTTTTGAGACCTCAAATCTCCAATCTCCGATTGTGAAATCAAACGTTCTTATCCAACTTAATCGCGTCAGTAACGATATTGCCAAACGTGTTGCAAGCGTCCTCGGCCTGGAGGCTCCAGCTCCTGATCCTACGTTCTACAACGATAAAACGACTGCTTTTGTTTCGATTTTCAACAACGCGCTACCTACGATCGCTACCTTGAAAGTTGCTGTTCTTACTAAAATCAGCAGCCCTGAGACTCTCGCTCAAGCTGATGCTTTGGCCAAGGCTTTTGCGGCATCAGGCGTAAAGGTAGCTGTAATTGGAGAGCGACTCGTCCCAGGTGTCAATGCGACATACAGTTTCGCAGATGCCTCAGTATTTGATGGCATTATCGTCACCTCTGGCTCGGAATCTCTTTTCTCTGGAAACGGATCAGTTAGTACCTTTTTCCCAGCCGGTAGACCCACACAGATCTTAGGTGATGGATATAGATGGGGGAAGCCTGTTGGTGCTCTTGGAACTGCGTCGACTGCATTGGACGCTGCCGGTGTTTCTACCACCGCGGGTGTTTTCAAGGGCGCTGAGGTTCCGGTTTTTGTCACTGAGTTTGAGGCTGGGTTGAAGACCTTCAAGTTTGTGGACAGATTCCCACTTGATGCTGCTACTTAGGAAGATCCAGAGACCCAAAAATGGCGTTGCGGAGTTTTATGATGTTTGGCATATCACGAGGTTATGTTTCTTTTTACATATTTTTAACGACTAGACAATACTTTAATGGACAAGCTATATCCACTTCTACATCTTTTGGTCCGTGAATCTTTTGTCCACTTGCTTTTCAGATGTTTATGCTCAGATGTTTATGTGTACTGAATTGAGACGAACCTTTGGATGAGGTGACGTTAATGCTGGTGAGATTGATCATCACCCCGCAACATGGGATTCCCTTGTAAGCTTACAGTAAGGTTCAAGCAATCCACTTTGTCAGCATGACAGATACCGCTAGCTACCTTTCTTTGGTAATGTAAGTATAGTAAGTTTAAGGGTCAGAAATAGAATGGACAGGTGATTAGTGTAATTAAGCAAACCCTGGACTTTCTTTGGAACTGTAGTATGTGCGGTGGATACAATGATATTCATTCCCATTTATTACCTGGGTACAGTCTTTGCAGGGAGAGGCTTTCCCGCAAATGAGAGCTAACTTCGAGACCCTTATATGGCTCATTTGAACTATAATATCGGGAATTTATCAACAGTTATACTGTAGGGGATCCCGTCGAGTAGTAAATATTCCCTGCTTCGTACCAGTAGATAGATGCGGGAGTCGGACTATCGGATACTTACTTTTCAGACTCTTGTCACCTACTTTTGCAGGTTCTTATTTTTGTAGATGTGTAATAGCAGTCATCTGATTTGGTTACAAGACTTTTGGTTAAGTAGTTGCATATTAACGCCACCACGCCGGTCACCGAAGCTTCCGAGTATTATCCAAGACCCATCATACTAAAGAAAGTGTACTTCGTACATTAGAACGAGTGCTTGAAGATCCACATAGCTTCGTTCAAAAGTCTTTATCGAGCGTCATTCGGAATGTACTTCGTCGTGTTGCGTTTTCCTGCGGTCATTCTGAAACTATCGACTGCGCCTTTTCTTGTCTGCTCTCGTCAGGGGAATGATTCATTGACGAACCCAACTCTTGTGGGTATTTGAATATTTGGTGGGCCCAGAACGGTCTAGGTCGGCTTTACAATAACCCAGCGGAGAGGAAATCTACGGTTTGAATCAAAGAATCAAAGTTGAATGCATACTCTGGGTCCGCGATTAATTGACTTTAATGGCCTCCGGTCGATCCCGTCACGACTTCAATGGCCTTTAGCCCTGTAAACTCACTTCTACACGCTGTTTTGTCCTTGACCGTGGGCGAAGTTCCGAAAAGGTAGTCTCGCAGGCCTGCACTCTAATGCTACTTTATCAAAGAACCTCCTACCAGCTCCGAGTACTAGGGTAGAACTTGAAGCTATTCAGAACTTTAGAAGTTCTTGTAATCCTTACGTACCTAAGGAAATAATCTTTGAAGTTACTGTAGCTAGCGACCTTCTATATTCCTCGGGAAGGGGATATACCAGGGAGCGTAATTGATTTAGGTGACTTTCTAGCTTAATTACTATAGTATTATATAGGGCTTCTATTATATAGCCTCTCTAATCCGTAATTCCTACCTCTATTATCTTATCCTTTAAGGTTATTTGTATTCTGACAGGAAAGAAATTTACGATTTGCGCGTGTTATACCCACCCTGTTCCAAAAAAGCGGCGGTTTGGCCAAGAGGCCATTGAAGTCGTATAATCCTGGGTCAGCTGGGGTGGTTAGACAAGGCTTTGACTGACATGTCGCTCGCTTCGCAGCTCGTCATCGATGTGGTTGAAGTGATTAGAGTGATTTTGCCGCGGGTTTTTTGTAATATAAACAACGTTTGTTAGTGTGCATATAACTAAGTTTACAACTTTTGTAGGTGTTTTGCAACCTCGATTTATAAACGATTTATAATAAAATAAGCTATAGGATTTGTATCAGATCTTTAGTATCGTCCGAGCTAGGCCTGAGAGTAATGTCGTAATTTTACTAAGTTTATTCCAACTTATGGGTTCGAGCACTTGGATTTTCAGGTAGTTTAACATGCCGCTGTCATCTAATAATATTACTATTTTTGGACCTGTAACTATTCTCACTTTTGTACCCCAAAATACTACAACACCAACACTTATCCAATCATGCAATTCAATAATATCTTCAACTACTGGGATACTGTGAGGGAGAATATCGAATCAGGAGACCTACCTTGATAAATTTGCATAATGTAACAAGGATTATCTGAACCAGTACAACGGGCAAGAAAACTGGCTGTGTATATATATCTTGTTCTTCTCCTCGAAACTTTCGTAATGAACACGAGTTATTAGGGAAGAGTGAAAATAATGGAGATATTCTCTGCTAGTTTTATCGTCTGGCGCGAGTCTTGACAATTCGGATAATATGAGTCGCCTTTGGTGATTTTTGGGCTTCCTTGTGATACTGTGCAGTGATTGTACAGAATACTATTTCCACGACTCAGCATAATCTCGTATAACTTGATTTGGATCTTCTTGCTTGAAGGGAGGGAAGGAGAATCAGACCATAACTTTCTTTCATAAACATTACTGTGACCACTTCTGGGAAAATGACTCTGTACTGAAAATATAGATTTCATCTATACCGATGTCAAAACTTCAATCCTTCCTTCGCATTTATGTTTCTATCCAGTTGTGAAACGTCCATCTTCTGCACCTTCAACGATCAGGCCTTTCGTGGGTAAGTCACATAAGTTGAGTTTCAGTCGTCCTGAGTACACCCTAGTAAAATCCACCGTACTATTAAACCGAACATGTTTCACGGAGGTAGAATGAAGAAGGATTTCTCCTTATCACCGACAACAATCACGCAGTATTTAGGGAAGGCTCGTTAATACGTTTGCAAACCCACCCATAACCCTTCCTGTGCACCTTTTGTAGGGAAACAACAAAATCTGGAGGCAAAGACCGTAAGATACGGTGAATTCAAGTCAGAATATAACATAGCGTAAATTGACTTTATGGTCCTTCTCATGCTCACCATACTTCAACTCACCCCTGTTCCCCTTCACTTCGCGTAGACGACTTAATGAATCATTGCTTTCCTTCCTGTAATCCCACGCCAAAAATTGTGATTCTCTCAAACATCTCTTCTTGCTTATACTGCATTCTAAATAAGAAGCATGAGTAGATAGACAGGGCGCGATTTCTTGAAGCACTTCTCCAAGGGTCACAAAACCGCTTCAATAGCGAAAGTCCAATTCCAACACCCCAGGCGGAAAGTTGTCAACAAGAATAGAAATAAAGATCGATACCTGTCGTGATGATTTATTTTTCAACCAATCGAGTTGAAGTAAATGATAGCCCAAATATGCCTCCTTCCAGTTGGTTGGTCTAGCCATTTACCCCGCCATGGATATGCATGAAACCCCGCCAAGTGGCCCCCATTTTCGGCGACCCCACCAGATCACGCAGACAACATCTTGGAGGGGAGCTTCAGAGTAGAGGCAGAAGACCAATACGGAAGCACACTGTTGGAAACCATACACCAAAACATCAGAGACGACAGGGAATAGATCATCACAGAGAAGATACAATCTCCAATTCGAAACCTCCAGACTCCCAGACCATTGTCCGAGTTTAAAAGGCAGGCAGAAAGGGAATCGGATTCTCAAGAAGGAAAGAGAAGTGAAGATTTTTTGGGGCGACGGAAGGGTAGAATAAGAGAGAAAAACCACAAGGAGCTTGACCTCGACAAATTCAGCTTCAGCAATAACAAAACAAACAGTACTTACTGGAGGACGAAAGGCAAGAACAACTCCTACCCCACAACATCATACACCACCACCCTCAAACACAACAACATGGCCTCCCCACCCCCTTTAAAGATATACCTCGCAGGTCCCGATGTATTCCTCCCCTCGCCGGTTGAACGAGGCAACGCGCTCAAAGCCATCTGCACAAAACACCAACTCCACGGTCTCTTTCCCCTCGACAACACCCTCGAATTCGACGCCAAAACAAACAAACCACACATCCCCAACAGCCGCGCATTTGCACAAGCAATCCGCGACGCAAACATGGAGTTAATTAAGTCCTGCGAGGGCGTGTTAGCGAATATGACTCCGTTTCGAGGACCAAGTATGGATGTCGGGACGGCATATGAGATGGGTGTTGGGGCTGCACTTGGGAAGGTGGTAGTTGGGTATACTCTTGATGGGGGACGGGGGTATGTTGAGAAGGTGAAGGAGTGGGCAGGGGATAAAAATATTGAGAGAGGGGAGGATGGACAGCTTAGGGATAAGGATGGGATGGCTGTTGAGGAGTTTGGAGAGGGAAGGGGGCTGGTGGATAATTTGATGATGAGCTGTGGAATTGAGAGGTTGTGTTTGTCTGAAGAGGAGGCGGTTAAGGTGATGGGGGAGTTGCTGAGGGAGAAAGTTAAGATGTGATGAAGATAGGATTTGGAGGGATCTGTAGAAAGATCTGCATGTCATTTTGGGAGTTAAGAATAAATAAACAGGAAAAATGGACTTCTTCCGAAAGGCATGGCATTCCTCGAGGGCAAAAGAAACTTGGAAAACGTGGTAAATGTTCGGGTTGGTAACGAAAATGTTTCGAGACATGTGAAATTACCTCCTAGATCGACATCTCGAGGAACTAACTCCTTACAGAATGGTATGGTAGCACTACCTGATTGTACAAGTGAGAGAACTCGGTTAAATAAACATGACCTGCATCGGCTATTTACTTACGAACATATCGGAACGGTGCGCAGCCATACAGCATCCCTTCCGGGTTGCATATGGCATATGTATGTATCCCAAAGAGATCGCTCGAAAATCACCATCTGCATATCGAGGTAGCAATCTACGCGCATGCACGCAGGGTAGTGATCAGTGGGTAGAGAATGGGCTGGGGTAGACTTTTGGGGAATGGATGTGTGAACAAATTTCGACATATGTCCTTACTCTACATATATGCATTCTGGAGTGCGGTTTGGATGTTGGTCGTTTGATACTCGGTATTTTGGCTTCACGCCGTGTCAGGTACGACCGTGCTTTCTACATGTAGAGAATTATTCGACCTATTTATACCATTAAGCACTGTATAAAATTCAAAAGCACATTCCTGTGGATACTTATGCAACCCGGAAAAATAAACATGCACCATATCCACCTGATAAGAACAGAGTCGTACTGTGGTACCGTCAGGTCGGTTGATATGCTGACGCTCCTAAATCCGTATGCAGATCCAGTGTAACTGTGATTGGGACAATGCATTACGCGCTAGAAAAGGGGACTTGCTCATCGACTAAAATTATTGTGAACCCAATAAAGCATGGTCAGGGCGTTGGAAGAAGATATTTGATATAATATGTCCCTCTTATTCTTGACTTTTTTTCCTCTCGCCCAGGCCCCTACTTTCTTGAGCAGAATTGTATATATCTTTCCCGAAATGTCTCCCGGCTGCAGACTCAAGAATCCTGGTTGCAGATTCAGGAACTTCTTCCGACGAAAATCCTATCAACTTTTGCAAGACTATGATGAAGACATAGAATTGAGAAGCACTCGCTCATCTTCTGAGTCCATTCCGAGAATTTCAACGTCTAGAAGATCGTCTACTTCGCAGCTAAGACGCCGCTCAAGTGATAGTATTAGAGAATGGTTGGAGATCCTCGAACCGCACCTAAGGGTGGTGAGCTCTATGTATGTGAAAATTTACATGGATGATTTTTCGTTACTAACAAGATACGAAAATAGAAGACTGATGAATGCCTTTGCAATTTAGGCAGCAGTTAAACTAGACCTGTATTCGCCGATCAATCGTGGTTTCGTTATGTCTCCAGCATCAGTTCCCTCTCAGACTTATAGTCTCGACCAATTGGCGCATATTCCAAAGTCTCAAGGCGCAAGATCAACATTCAACACAAAGAGGGCCAGGAAATCAAACGACTAGAAAAAGAAGGTTTGCTTTGAGAAGCTCCTTCTCTTGGTTTTTCGGAAAGAAGGACCTCAAGAAACTAGAGGATTAGCCCAGTTCGTTGTGTCTTTGCTCTGAGCAATTTTCACCTCGCATTGCCGGTGGCTTGGAGCTCTCACATGCCAGGCATACCAGAGTGTTGTCAGGTCAATTTCATACCAGATGTCTGAAAATCCTCTTCAAAGAGTAGCAGCATCGCCATAAAACCCTACGATATCCCCAACAGCCGGTCCAAGCCATGGGTTATAGGGAAACGGGTTTCGCAGACGTCTCCGCGCTGGCTTGCTCAGATTGCAAATTTTGATGGAGGACCTTCGATATTGAAGTCAGTACGTAAAGGGAGATTGGGGATCAATATTTATTTGCATTCATTGAATAGAAGAGTCAGTTCTCTGATATGGCTGGTGGATTATGCTGAAAGTGGTATGGAAGAGGGACGGAAGATGCAAATCATTTAAAGTCATCCGACTTATTTCGTATGTTTTCACCATTTAGAACTTGGCTCTCGGATGGACAAGAGTCCCTTAGAATGTTATAAACGCGTGGGTGTAAATATGGAGAAAAGAAACGGCAATGTTGTATTGAGATATTAGTGGGTCCAGATGCGTGACTTTCTGCGTGTATCACGTGAATGCGCCCCCTCTTTTTATAGTTAGGTTTCCAATTTTATGGTTTAGTTCCCGAGTTCCTAATTCTGACCACATCAACGTCTATTCATACATATCGTCACACGTGTGGTTCAAACCCTCCATTTACAGACACATAGTCGTAGGCGCAACTCTTTGTCATTGTTCATCATCGTGCGCGCAGTCCTCCAAGGAAGGACCAGACGCGTAGCTCTCATTAAATTACATTATCATACTCCTTTTTGTGTCATTATCCACCTCAATTCTTTGCCAAAGCAACCAATTTTGGGAAAATTGGAGTACCGAAACCGGTAACTGGATCCCATCCCTTTTTTGCTGCGAAACCATCAACTTGGCATCCGACAGCACTTCCACCAACAATATCCGTGAATCCCTTCCATCCGCGTGAGTACAACCATGGGTTCAAGAATCCAAGTGGAGCCTTGCCACACTCGAGGAGGGCATCATTGACGAGTGCCAAAATACCGGCCATGAGAGGAGTTGAGGCGGAAGTACCACTGATGACACCCTCTGTGCCGTTCCAGAAGTATGCGAAGTATTGTCCTTGAGCAGAAAGATCGGGGTAGGCACGTCCTTTCGTGTTATAGAGACCAGCATAGGTTCCGTTGAGTTCTTTCACATATTGGCTGACGACCTTCTCCTGGTACTTGGGGCGTGGGAAATATTCCGAGAAGCCTCCTCCGCTGGAATACACTTCTCGGAAAGTACCATCGGGTCTTGTGTTTCCGGCACGGTATGCAACAACCTCCGGCTCGAAGTTGTGTGTTGCTCCTACGGTGGTCACATAAGGACAACCAGCAGGGAAAGATGGTAAGAACTTGTATGTTTTCTTGTCATCGTTGCTGAAACAGGTCGCGTTCAGACCAACTCCACGATCACCAGATGCGAAAAGAACGGATACACCACGGGCACCAAGTTGAGCAAATTGCTTGCACACTCTCTCGGCATAAGCTTGTGGCACTGTTTGTTCATCATCTCCGTAGGAGGTACTGATTACTTGTGGGATGGATTTTTGAGCGAGAATATAGTTCAACCATACCATGTAAGGCTCATTTGTGTTGGTAGGAGTGTTGAGATCTGGGTTGAATGGGGGGCTCCCACCGGTAGACCAGGAAAAAACAGGAGTTGGGTTGGAAATACCCATAATAGCCTGGACGTCGAGATTTGCCTCCCCTGATGTGCCTTCAGCAGCCTGGGTGGCGTTGAGAGGACCATCTTGAACTGGACCATTGGCAATTGATATTTGTGGGAAGGTGTATGCGGCCTTGACAGCTTCAGGGCGGTACTTGGCCAAAAACTTCTCAGTATCTGGTCGAATTGGAATCTCGCCGAGATAGTTGGTGAATCCAACACTATTCTTGTCTGTTGCCTTTGGTACGTAACCCTTGGTTGAGTACAAAGTCTCAAAACACTGTGGTGTGACGGAATCAACACTGCAGACCTTTGCAATGGTCGAATTTTTTGGAGGGGTGTAGTTTGGTGGAACAAATGGTGCCAGCTTGAGGAACTCGGTTCCCTGGCCAGTCAATCGCATGAAGGAAGTGGTTGGTTGAATGGCGTCAATGTGCTCATGGAGATGTTGTGGAAGAGACCACTTTGGAGTTCGGACTAGTCTGTCTCCGCCCTCATGCTCATACACCTGGTATTTGGTATCCAAAAGCTGCTCCACCATTTCAATTGGAAGCGAGACCGAAATCCAGTCTTTGGCAGCACTGTACGAAAAGTCACGAACTCCATTGTCGTTCAACCATTCGTGAACCATATTCAACGACTCGTCACTTGGCTTGACAAGCTCATTGACATGATCGGCCGAGAGATGTTGCCCATATCGTTGGTGGTCAGGATCGGAAACTGATCAATCATTTTCAATTAGCCGTCGTCCTACATTGCAGGCGGAGACTCCGAATTCAAGCGACCTTTGAGTCACTGCATGGCTGCTTTGTTCTCACGTACCTTCATACAAATGTCTGTCCAATTCCTCAAAACCACCCTGTTTGAGAGCAATGTTCAAGTTCACAATATGCGACTTTGGCGCCTCATCTACCACTCTCCAAGCGCGAGGAACGTAGTGCGTCTCCTTGACCTTGTAGGCGGTACGCGATTGAATCGGTGTCGAAACCGCTACTTGTAAAGTAGCAGCAAGAGAAAAGATCAATCTGAATCCGACCATGATTGCAATGTCGTGGGGTTTGGGTGGGAATCAGTACTGGGCCAAGGGAAAACAAGCTCAGTGCCAATTGATCAAGCAAAACTTGGACGGAGAAACCAAGAATGAGTGTGGGTAGGACATCTTCTTTATATGAACGATATGACGATGTACATACAGGGGATTGTTCTTCCATAATTCACCCTGATAGTTGAGAGCGGGGTGCTGCATTGCTTCTGCTGTGCGAGGCGGGCAGAGAAGAGACAGTGAGAGGCAAGTTTTGTGGATAATGAGCAAGCATCCCGCGTTGTGTACCTTTTTTTCTACTTCCCCATCCTATCAGAGATTCAGATTGTTGCTGTGGATGCGGCTTGGCGGCCACGACAGGAAGGTGGTTGTACAGATTGTCGGGACGGAATGCTCGCTTTTCTTGTGCCTCTGCTGTTCGTACCTGGATGAGTGATGATTACTCTGTCAAATTAATTTACAAAAGATAGAGCGTCATCATGGATGGAGGTGGGTCTGAGATAAGGACGGAGATCATCTACATGGGGCACTTGCATATCGTTCACTTGGTCCAGTTCTTGGGAGGAACTGAAGCTCATCCATTGGTGAATTCCCGCTTTTATGCAAGGGATCGGTTCGTACTGGTTGGGATGAATGGTGATTTGCTAGAAGTGATGATTTACCTACTCGTACTTCGGCTTCTTTTCTGTATTTGGCAGGAGGGTAGTACTGTATGGCATGGCTTGTGCCGTCATACACTGTGAGGAAGAGAACCCGTGCACTTTACTCCGTACTATCACCATTTCTTTGAACCACTCAAAAGAAATCGCAAAAATATGAATTAAAGTATAAAGTATTCTTTGAAATCTGCTTTGTAGTTGGAACTTCTTAGATACTACATATTAGACTTTTTCGTTAAACAATTCGAGGCCTTGATCAAGTTTATAGCCGCACCAAAATGTGCGCTGTTTCCTGTACACGTAGAAGGTGGGGAGGAGTGTGGAATATCCCGTTGCTAGCGCCGCGGCTGTGCATCGGGTATATAGGGTGTCGATAATTACGAAATACAGCGTCCATCTGTGAGTGATTGGAGTTTACTTGAGTTGGATTGGATTTGGGAGAAGTCATATTATTAGAGTTTCCTTTGTTTTCTGAAGATTGCAGGCGTCAATGTTTTGTGCTGACATTAAGCTTACTGACTTAGCGTTATGAATTTTTAATGGAAGAAAAGGCTGGGAAGGGATAGATTGGGTTTGCTGAATTTTGCTCGTGTCGTTCTCCTGGGTTGATGTGATGAACTGAAAGCTATTTAGATCTAGTACGGAATAGACTCCCTTGGGGTTTTCTGTCTATCTGGCCTTCCCTTTTTAGATGACTAGTCATGGTATCTATTCCGTTAGTATCTTCGTATCCATCGTTCTCATGTATATTGGACGGCGGACATGGATACACTTTTTGAGGCTCAATAGCTTATCAGCAAGTGGGTTTATAAGAGGTACGAGGATACGGAGTTAACCTTATATCTTATGCTACTACGGAGCATCCTCACCTTTTTTATTGCATGCTTTGAGATCAGATAGCAAGATTCAGGACAAGCTGCTCAAGTCTCAAGGACCTTTCTGCTCTTTCTTGTTGTGGAATTTCAATGGGACGATATTGGCCTTTTTTGACGTCCATTTCAAGCGGCCAGAAGCAGCATGGTTCTAGTAAACGAGATCAAATTCGATTTTCGAAATTTCTGCATACACTCTTGTCTTCTTACTTAGCATTTTAGGGATTTGCCTGTCGAAATTACGTGGTAAGATTACTTGTACAGTGGCCCTTGATTTCTAAATGGCTTCCATTCAATATCAGAGTTCAAAACTTTGGCATATAACACATGCAACAATTGGAGGAACGGCAATCAAAAAGACGTGCATGAAAGCCGAGTTGTCGAGACGTGGCCTGGTGGGGTTATTTTTGTAAGTGCAAATGTACAGAATTCGACCTATCGAGCATGTGAGTAGATATGCCAAACCTAATTCTGTAAGCGAGCAGCACCAGGAATATCCAAGTAATTTAATTCAAAGAAGGAGCCATAAGAGAGGATAAGATCAAGAGATTGGTGAGAATGTAGAAGCAGATTTAGAGTCGTGGTTTTTAGGGTAACCACAGATGATCGGAGTATTATTGGTTGAATACTTGCTCTTGACTGCCTCCTCCGAAGCCATGATTCTAGATGATCATGATCTAAGATTACATGAAAGTATGATCCGGCAGTTTCAAACAGCTGCTGAAAGACCACCCGGTGTTGTTGTGGGTTAAGGAGATATCCAGCTTCCTTAAGATGGAACTATTCCAGCTTCAAGTACGCGAATAGCGACGATCTTCATAGAAGAACCGAGTCTTGAAAAAAGTGGTATACCAGGGTAAACCTCCTATCAATTTTCAAACAGTGTGATATGGCTCAAGATCAGATCCGAACATATCCACTTACTAGGTCTGTTATAATATAATCCATTTATTATTAGAAAGTATTGTGACATTTCGCCGTCGTGATACTGCTGACTACAATAAGAGACTCAATTGTCCCAACGTAATTGAGTTATTAAAGACTTGCGAGTGTCAATTATGCTAACCCTTTCGCAAAATTGATTCAGTTGCGCAACATCTTTATAAAACCGTTGTCTTAAAATAGGCGTATTCAGTTATTCACCTCTACTAAGATTGATTGTTATTGGACGTCTATAAGAATAGGTTGTCGTCTATATTCACTTCACTGTGTAATGCGTAGTGCAACCTTCCCCAAATCAAATAAGATTTACTTAGTGAAAAGTTCACATAGCAAACTGGTGGCTATTTTAAGGTCACATCCCCTAAGATGATGAGCCATTGAGCTCTGATACTCATTGGCTTAGTGGCGATGTTGGTGTGCTCGCTTATTTGTCTCTACCCGATGTCTCTGTTGGTTCTAAATTAGGATCCAACACCAACGTGGCGAAGCATTTCCATATCTTCGGGTCCAGCATCTCCACAGGTCATTGTGTTTTCGGATGCTGCGATTCCGATCTTGTTCTCAAAATATACACTGATACTATCAAATTACCAGCTTCTAGCAATGTAAGACAACTCAGTAGGCTGAGTTCGTCAAACCTTGCTCCGCAAAGTCATCAGCCTGCAATGACTTTTCTATCAAGCAATTACTTTCCTGGGAGTCTCCGGTTCCGTGCTACAATGCCATGTCTTGTGGCTTAGTTGCCTAACTGGTTGGTATAGTTTAGTCTCAAGCATTTGAAGCATCTATATAAGGAAGCTGTCCCACTGTATTTTATCGTTCTTTTTGATCATCAGCATCAACATCATCATCAGCATCATTGCAACTCCCTCACGCACAAAATCAGTGCTCAATATCTGCAATTTCATACCAAACAGCACAAGCTACAATTTAAAGTCTCCCCAGAAACACCCATTCCACCACTCGAACATTCCCACCTCAAAAAATACACAACAATCTTCAACATGCTCGCCCGTTCCATCTTCACCGCGATCGTGGTTTTCATTGCTATCGCCTCCGGATCTCAAGCTCACAAGAGGAACCAAGATATCCAAGATCAAGCCATTGCCAGATCAAACGACGCTGAGGCCATTGTGCTCTTACCAGAATGTGGCGGTAATCCCAACAATCCCGGCAAGGACCCCAAATGCCAGACTCTCGAGTCCAATCCTCGCGGAAACGAAAGAACTTCCATGAAAGCCGGAAAGCGTGAGATTTAGAGCAAAAGATGGGGAAAGAAAGCACCTTTTAGTCCTCCAAGAAAGCGAAGTCACGATCCTGATCTTTGCACTGACAATTACTACGTGTGTATCAACAAATGCCCTAGGCCTTCCGACATCGAAGACCGGGACTTGCATCACGACTGTTTAGATGATTGCGAATACTACAATTTTTGATGAATGCGAATACCAGAATTGTTGCGACCCCGACGAGAAAGATTGTTGCGACCCCAAAGAAAAGAAATGTTGATACTGAATTGTCTTGTCTCAAAATGTGACTGGACGCCAATTTTTCCAACAACCAGTGCAATCCGATTTCCCCATAGCAAAAGCGTAAGCGACTGAAATTTGTGAAAGGGGGGCGAGGGGGCAGAAGCTGGGTTGAAGCAGGAAACCAATTGAAAGAAGACACAAATCTATTGGGTGCTGAGCATCTAATAATATGGTAGATGTCGATTTCAAGATCCCCTTGTGTTTTTCATTTCATTGCACACCTTCTTTTATTCTCGAACAATGTAGGACATGCATGTTGATCAGGTCGCTCCCAAAAATGAGAGATATTGTCATTCATTAAGAATTTCAAATTCAAGGTTACTTTTCTCTGAATGTTTCTCTTGAAGCTACAGCCCATGCAATTAAGTCCGAGCCACTAAGCCTCCCGCCAAAGCTTGACGAGTTCCCTAGTGTTTAATAGCGTGTAAGGATGTCCAGGCTCGAGCCTGGTGCAGATATACACTTGAAGATATTAGAACTTGGTAAGACAGTAAGGCGAAACTCTGGACAATTCTAGGTTAGAAAAAGATCTTATACTAAAAGTCTCGTATAACTAAAATCAATATATCTTTATTAACCTAAGTGATTCAGGATAATTACTTCGAAGTAAGTTATTAGTTCTAGGAATTCTAATATAATAGGGTTCTGAAGATGTGTCCATAGTTTCGCCTAGGGAAGGGAAAAGCGTAATATAATGCTTTAGAGTCTCGCCGAGGTATAATAATGTTCGAAATACTAGGAAGATACTCTTGGAATTGAGGGATTGTACATTCGACTAAAGTTCCATGGTGTACTAGCTCCCTGTAGAAAAAGAGAGGGCAGACTTATTTGTTGCGAAAGTCGACTATACGCCAAGTCTGCCAATTATCTTGTCCATTTAGACTAGGTACTAAAAGCGAGTCGGTATCTGAAAAGTGGCAAACCAAAGAACGAGACTCTAGAGACAATACTTTGAGTCCTTCTGCGATTAGGTAGTAATAAACTTTAAGACGAGGTATCAAAGTCACTGCAAGTCTGTTGGTCACAAATCATATCCCCATCTCAGTACCTCGCTTATCAATATCATTACTAAGGCTGTACTTGTAATCCCTTGCGATCCATCTGTTACTATGAGGCTATCAATCAATACTAATCTCGCCATGTTTACACAGGCGAACTAGCATTATCCACTTCTCTTTCTGATACCCTCCCCTTGAATGACAATTTGTCTTTTACTCTCCTAATCAACGGCTCCTCCGTTTCTGCTGTATCATAAATAGGCTTGTGCTCTTCGCCGATGTTATGAGTACTGTCATAATCAACATGAACAAATGCTCGTTCAACATCCGCAAGGCCTGTTTATCGTCAGACTCTTTCGATATTGCTAGACGGTTTTGTAGATCATACCTTCAAGTTTTCTTTACATTCCCTCAGCCACATCATGTGTAACTTCCAGTTTTTGATCTCGAGCCATGATAATGTCAACCTCCACATAATATTTATCTCCAGAGTGGTAGGCCCTCGCCTATTTGCCGCAAAGTTAGCATTTTCCATCATCCATCCAATTACAGGAACGGGAACCTACAGTATCGATCTTCAATACTCTACTATCATGAGTAATTGACATGTAGACCAGCTTGTTGAGGAAATCCTAAGGCGCACTCTTCCCGACCAGAAACCACATGTGATCAAAAGCTGTGGTAGCCCAACTGAAAAGGATCAAGCATGCGATACAGATAGCAGCCGTGGGATCCAAGAACCATACTTTCTTGTAACGAGTTCCTACGATGGACATCACAAGACCGAAGCCGTTTACCGCAATATCGTTTCTGTGGTCAAGCATGAAGATGTGCGCGGCTGGGTAGCGTCGGAGTAAGAAACAATATACAAACATGCAACCTTTGGAAAAGACTAGGGCAGTTATTAGACAATGATCATGTGGAGCAACCATTTTTTCCTTGCGTAGGATCATGATCAGGGCCTATGTATTGGATGATGCTCACTTGCGATGCCAACAAAGATGAGAGGAATGACTTTGAGGGTCTCCGAATCACTGGGACCATTCCCCAAGGCTCTTGACGACTCAATCTGGATTTTGTTAGCGAGAACGTTCATTACATGTCCAGTAGCCAACATAGAATGATTTCCACAGAGACGGTCGTCATTAGTGCGCAGAAAAGGATAATTCCCACAGTCTCGACACGCTTCCTACCCTGTATGTATTATTAGTTTATATTTTCTCGCGCATGATTGGATATTAGATTTTAGCTAGACTGCACACTTACAACTGCAAACTTCGCAGCATTTGGTTTCGCGGCTAAGCGACTGGTGATGAGCATGACTGTTGATGACACAAGATCCATCTGAAGTTGCGCCAGTCAGTAAGCAAGCTCTCCCTTCTAAAGGTTCCTAGGCCAAAAAAGCGTCGGCGATTCGAACTGAGAAAGAAAAAACCCACAAACCCATCAGCAGCCGTCCCAAATAATGCCAACGATTTTGTCGAAATCGCTGCATATGCCTGGATGAAACAGACACAGGTTCACAGCGAAACTCCCTCGAACAGCAAACTTTAATTTGCCGCCATTCTTCAGGCTATCCTCAATCTCGAGGGCTTCTTCGTCATTGCTGCCAAGGTAGGCATCAATAAGAGCGGTTTGTCTGTTGTAATACTTCTTAATTCTTTTGGTCTTACCCTGAGGGTAAGCAGTCTTGATTGATTGATTTAGAGGTGATTTTGATTGAGGGAAGTTTCTGGTCGGCTAGAGAGAAAGGATCGCTTGGTATTCTTGTTATTGTATCAGTGTCGAAGGCATGATATTCAAAAGAACATAGCCGAATATCGTTCATGTGTGCACTGTTGGTGGTAAATACGTCCCCTTTAAGCGAGAAGTCGGTGTCGCCATTCTGAACCAAGGTCCTGGGAGAGGAGGCATGGAAGGAGTGGATATTATTACTGTTTTCTGGCTTGTCGATATTAATGCCTTTCGAAGAAGAGGGCCGGTTATCGATGCCAGGTGGTTTATTGCTTGATTCGTTATTGAATACTCGGCTTGCCCCCCCTCGAGTTGAATTCGAAGACATCTTCTCGGCAGTCTGAGTGTTTAGAATTGCGTTACGCTTCAGGGTTGACATCAGATGAGGGGGTGTTAATCGAAAGCGAAGAAATGTGTAGCCTCCACAGAAACAGGACCTTGGGGTTTTATGTTTGAAGAAGCTGAAGATCAGAAAATGAGTGACTATCAACTTATTTTGAGGTATTTCTTTATGCAAAAGTCAGCAGGGCACCTTTTACGAGTGGCGATAGTTTGGCGTGAGTAGGCGCATACTTGTACCTACCACGCTAGAGAAAATCTTGGATTCCAGCGGTGTGGAAACGCGTCAAATATTTACGGCAGGAATAGCCTACAGTATTTCTATCGTAGGCTCACACTGGCTTTTGGCACTTCTATCAAATCTGCACTGGCAGGAAAAGCCTATGATACGGAGCGATTCTTCCATGGCCCTTTTTGACACTTGGGTCTAACATTTTCGAGGCTCATGATTTCGGATCAGTTGCAGTATTACTTTCAGATGATGGTAATCCTTCCTCTTACTGTAATCTAGAGAGCATAAAGTAGGCTGGCAGGTCAAACATGCATGGATAGCCCAATAAAGCAATCAACCCCCACGATCTTTGACATGGAAGGCGGAAGAATGGAACCTTTTAGTGGAGAGAAGTTTTTACGCACAGGTTTATCTTAATCAGATCAGCTGGTGCAGGAACGGAAAATTGGGACAAGGAGGGAGCTTACTGGTAGCGTATTACTTGCGCACTGTAATGAATCACGGACATGGTGAGGGAGCAGGCCAGCGGCCCGGGCTCGTTCCTCAACTAGTATGATGCAAGATAAGATACAGATTTTAAGTGTACAGACTGGTTGGGCTTGCTTCTTTCGGGACTTTTCTTAGCAAGCAGCCTTCCGGTGAGCGTAATAGCTCTTTGGTTCATCGTTCATTTGGAACCGGTTAAATGGTCCTTATGGAGCTTTGGCCGTATCTGGCATACTGTAAAACGTAGGCACTTCTGGTACTCATAGCTGTATTTACACTGCAAAACAACCAAAAGTTATATCCAACCAACCCTAACTTTTAACCTTAATACCAACCCTCACCAAACCCTGACTGTAACCAGTAATATACTTCAATTTCTGATCCCAATGGAAAAACAAAGGTAGTGTTGTTGTAGTATCTTAGAATTAGAGGAGAGGTAGGGACTGAGGGAGTCTTGTTGTGCCCTGTACGTTGGCTTATCGTGTATTATTATGCATCCACGAGTACCATTTGAAAGATTACATTCATTTGATATTCATTTTTCTTCCCATTATCTCCAAGGTTACCAGTATGTGTATGGGACCTGCATATTGGAATTTCACCGAGTAAAGTACAGTAAAAAAACTCCTCAATAGCGATGGGCATGACCCTGAAAGTCGGTCTTCTCTGGGATTCGCACAAGCAATGCCGACATCAACGGCAAGAACATCTGGTCGGTGCGCACTGAGAGCTCTGGCCATGAAATCGTTCCCCAGTGGTTCGAGTGTTTCTAATTATGCTTCAAGGACATGCTTAAAATGCCAAGAGATCCCAAGACTGCCATTGTTTAAAGGGGTTCGCTTAACTTGTTTCGACAGCTACTCCACATTATTGGCTAGCCAAGACCTCTCACACTATGATTTTCTCCAAACAACGCTTCTTTCAACGTCAATTCTTGGCTTCAATCTCGACATCAAACAAATCGTCGATGGGAACGATTTGAGTCTTCCTTATGCCGTCTGATCCGAATGTGTCCTTAGGAGTGGAATATTCTGGATTGAACTTTGTAAGGTTTGACGGAAAACATCATCAGTTAAATTTTAGCATAATCTGGGAGATTCAATGGAATCAGTGGTGTGACATGGACCATACTTACTGTAGGGGAGAGGAGCAGAAGAGCCCACTTCTCAACATCACTTTCTCTCAACAATATTTCAAGGTAACATTGGCGGCTGAATCTCACTAGAGAAGAGCACTTCTTCTACTAATAGGGGTTGCGCATATTGACGTTTTCGAACCAAGATAAAGTACCTTCTTGTAACCTGAAAGTTCACGGCGTAGTTCATGTCAGAAAACGTTGTACGGTATCATCCCAGCTCTAATACTTCGTACAGGAGCTTTGACCATGTGCTTGTTTTACCGCAATAAACATAATCCCACGACAGGCTCTTCTCCATGACATCTGAGGCGTTAGATCAAACGAGAGAAGAACCAGCAACCTTTCGCATGAACAGACTTGGCTTTAAACCCATGCTATAGAATTTCTGTTGCACTTTTCTTGAGGAAGTATGCTGTTGTCTCTACTATCTCTGTGTACCGCGGTCGATGTTCCCGTATTTAGACGCCCAGGATTCTCCGTTTTTTGGATGACGAAGACTGTCTCCATATCTCTCAAACACGCGCCTATAGCTGCCGTTGATTTTCATACCGAGAAAGGTATTTGTACCTGCATTTGTCCCACCATTGACTTCCTCCCTTTCGACACTTACTACACTTATAAATTCTTAGGCCCCTGTCATTCTCTTGGCTAAGGGTTGATTGTGCTTCATTTCCTTGCTCTATACACTCTTTGATGTTAGGTACATTTGGCCTCCTGATTCGACAACGACAAAACGGAGCACGAGCTTTGATGACCACACTCGCCGAAGTGCAATCTCGGAATCAAACCTGCGAGCGTTTAATCCGCCAAATCCCAGAATGCCAATGGATGGAAACCCACAAGGAAGAACCCAAAGTCCTCCTGCTCAACGGTCGGTCAATCGATGACGAGATCCAGGAAACCTTGTACATGGTCCAGGGCCGACCAACTCGCTTCCAGTATGTTTGGTAGAGGACCTGTCACTTCATGGCCAATGTTCTGGGTTCCCTGTATGCCTATGTCATTTACTGGGTTGGAGTCTTGATTTGGGGTGGCATTGGAAAGATTTACGACTTCTCGGATACCTGGCAATTATACATCAACACAGCCGTCGCCGTGGCTCTCACATTCACATCCGTCTTCCTTCAAAACATCCAGCAACAACAAGAAGACAGACTGGAAAAATGTCTCTAATACGCCTTGAAGATCGATGCCGAAGTAGAAGAGCGTCTCCGCGAGCTGACCAAAGACGGAAAACCCAACCCCATCTTCGAAATACCGCCTCGGGCCCGTGTACGCACCGAACGCTGGATCGATTGCTTCGCCGACATCATGGGTTCAGGAGTCGGTGTAGGGCTCTCACTTGTCGTTCTCATCGTCTGGATTGCCATCGGTCACTTACTCGAATATGGCGACGATTGGTTCCTGATCATCGGTACCTTCACCGGTCTCGTGGGCTTCATCGATGGATTTGTGCTTCGAAATCTTTACACGCGCGCGGAGGAAGATGTTAATAAGCAATTCGTCTCAATCCGAGAGGTCGATCAAAAACTCCTCTATTTGCTAAATGTTCCTACAACCACCGTCATGCACGAGAAGCGTTCGCTTGCTGCTCGTATCAGTATTTCAACAGGTGACATGCTCGGTCATCGTATGTCGACTGTTGGTGGTGTCGGGAGGGTTGTTTTTCTCCTCATCATTGCTTCTGTGATGAAGTGGTCTACGACTGGTCAATTGCGTTGCAATACACCTACCATGATTATTGAAGGATTCGTTTTGTTGGTCCTGATTCAAGCACACAATATCAGCAACGAAGATAGAGCGTTGGAATTCAATGGTGTCTTGAAGAGGAGGCTGATGCTGAATAGCCATGTTCACACACTGAACGAGTTGGACCTCAAGTTTTAGACTGGCACTTGCATATTTTGCTTTGGTCTTGCTCACTTAGCGTTTCATTATTCTGTTGGATACACGCTCTTGGAAGAGCCTTCATGACTGCTCATTGTTTTCAGAGCATTATTAGTGCTTTATCGGATCTGAAGATAGTCCCAGGAATTACAGGACTGGGAAGAACGGGGTTTGCTACATGCATCCCGATATAATATCTGTTTCCCAACAAGTACACAGAAGTATAACATAATAAAGAAAAAGAAACAAATCAACATCAAACACTCTCGTTATCTTTCGGTATACTTAAGTTCAGTGAAGAGATTTTTTGCTTCTTACTTGACGCAACCTCATCTGTTTTGGATCACAGCGACTTAAAATGATAACATCATAGGAGTTCCATGGTTAAAATGCTCAAGTATTCAAATTGCTAATCGGATTTAGGCTCGGGTTCGCTATGAATCACACCAGCTTATCCAAAACCGCAAAGGAAGTATCGCCTGATATGTTGATGTTTTGGATTTCGCAACATGCTTGGATATCAACAAATTGCTCAGACCACTTCCTCAGTCTCTGCTTCGTTGTCTGCGTCATTGGAGTTGTCTCCTCTTTTGTGTGAACTTTCCCACACCCAAGAAAAATCCGCGCGGTTCAAAATACCTTCGTTGTAACGCTGAGTAGGCGGATTAGCCGCTGGAGCCGGACTGGGACCATTGGACAATCTGAGTTCCTGGCCTGATTCTTTAACGATGGATGAAATCTGAGGGTCTTCAAATCTGACAGGTTCTGGCGCACTTTCCGCAACCGATAGAGATTCGAAATCCATCTCATCTGGCTGTATTTGAGGGGCTTCCCTTGGTGTCTCCTTATGCGAAGCGGACATGGTATTGTTTTGAGGCTTTTCTCCACGAGTTTCCAGAACCATCCTGTTTGCAATTGGAATACAACGCTTTCTGGGCCTTGCCAACCTTCGACCCACTCGACTTCTTGAAGGAGGCATTCTGTATGGCTCCTGTTCCGACGACCCGGAAAAGTGTTTCCTGGAGAGCAGTTAGCAAGCGATGAGTAATGAGTAGCCGCCATATATACCGCTTCTTGAACAACAACGCAGGCAAACTTGGGCTTGAACTGTGTCGTCTCATTTGCTTCTTTTGCAGGAAGTCTTCAGCTGAGTATTGGTGCTGCATCTGTCGAATTTGTCGTGCAAAGAACATTTCACGATTGATATTACTGAGGCTACCCCTTCTTTGCTGGATTCCCGGAGAAAACATATGCCCAGGGCTTTCTTTAGACAGGTTATGCTTCCGACGAAGCCTGAGGTGCTCAAAGCCGCGAGAACGTCTACGCTCATAGTATTTCGCTGCATGATCGACGGTATCTGGTTTCCAGCAGTCGGCCATTCGATGGCACAACTCGTAAGCTTCGAGGAGTTGCGGATCGTTCTCGAATTCGTCCCAGATATCTTCGCATTGGGAGAAGAAGGGATTGAATAAATCCGACCACCTGAAATTCGTTAGTTTTATGGGCAATGTCACCGTGAATAATATGAAACGCACATATCTTGCCTTCGATACTCGCAGAGGAGGTCCCGGTCTGGCATAATTCGGGAATGTGAACGATGGTAGTTGTTTCCCAGACCATAAGTTCCGTTATTCATACTTGAGAAATACACGGACACGACCCGGTGGAGTAGGTTGTCCAAAGAGGAGCGCTGAAGAAATTTTAAGCATCCAGGTATAAATGTAGTGATAGCGTAATGCCTCGTAAACACAGGCAAGAGCGAGCATAAATTTTGAGTTCCGACAACAGTTTTGTAAAAGAGGAAAGAACAACCCCTATAACCTGATATCATACAAGGAAAGAGAGAAGCAAGGATTCTTTCCAATCAGCGCACTTCAATTCAAACAATTGGATCATTCTTTCAACTTAGAGTCATCGAAACAATCAACCGAAAATCCTACCGTAGGTCACCAAAGTAATTGACCTAAAATAGATCAAAAGAATGAATGTATGAAACCAACCTACTCTGATAGAAAGAGAAAAAGGAAACCCACTGATTCCTTGCACGCCGGGGAGAACCTACTAATAGATCCAGAGCACCAAGCAGATAATACTGAGGCAATTGGCAGCCCAAACCAGCTTTGAAAAGGATAACAAAAACTACTCTGACGTCCCTTGATCCTAACAAGTAACAAGTGACTCAAGAAAAACAAAATTACAGTTGATCCCTTCGGGGGATTGTGGTACAACCATGAATGCCACTCCGTAGATGTTGGCTAGGCGGACAATACAAGACGACTTTGATATTGACATGTGAATTGACCTTCAGCCAAGCGCTCTAGTAACAACCCGTGAGTCGTTGAGGGAAGATGCCTAACTTATAAAAGTTCGCACTACTGCAGACACTCGACTTGCATACATGCGATCGCTGAACATAGATTCAGGCCACTCAAAAGAATCGAATTTAGAGTCAGGCCAGACCATGGAAGTAAACCGCTCGATTTATTGCTTCGTGACGCAAAAGACTCATAGAAAACGCTCCTCATACCCGAAGAAATACCAAACAAAACCACACATACTCTCCACAAAAGCGAAGAAGAGGAAAAAGGGGGGTATCACATCTCAAGAACCTCCACTCAAAAACCGGTCCTCACTCCTTTCCCCCAAACGCCTCCTCCTTCTCCATCGTCTTCCCAATCCACTCCCTCAACGCCCTAAACCTCTCCACCCCACCCCCCTCCCCCGTCACCGCCTTACTAACCCCATCCTGCTCCCTCATCAACGTCGCCAAATTCCTCCCAAACCTCTCCCTCTCCACCTTCTCCACCTTCCCCCTCCTCTTCATGCTCCCTTTGCCACTCGTCAAACTCTTCATCGCGACCTTCTCTAGCTCCGCATCGCCTTTCTTCGAGGACTCGACCAAGTCTGGGAGCGCATCGCCGAGGGATTCGAGGGTGGTGACGAGTTTTTTGGAGGGTCGACGTCGCTTGAGGGGTTTCTTGGTGCTGGATTTGGAGATGCGGTTTAGGAAGGTGGAGGATTTGATGAGGCGCTTGTCTTTTTTTGTGGATGGGAAGGAGGAGGAGGAGGTGGTGGGTTCTTTGGGTTCTGGGCGGATGATGAGGCCGGAGCCTGAGCGTGGTATGGAGGCTGTTTTGGAGCGGATTGAGGGTCGTTTTTTGGGGGCTGTTGGGGCCTTGGATGGGTATGTTAGCTGGGGAGGTTGGCGAGACTGTATTGAGGATGGGCTTACCATGGTTGTACGGGTGTAGTCAATTGGATTTCTGATGCGTGATTACTCGAGTACGAGTCTCTGATGATGCTCTGATAAGATGTTGAATTGTGTTGTACCTACAGATAGGAAGGGTATGGTATGTTGTTGCGGTAACGAATCAGACTGTCCGTAAATTGAAAATCTGGGGAAGGTCTAGCGAGCAGCACCCCAGAAATCAGCGTAACCAGTTATTTTAAGCACAAGCACAACTTTCACAACCCCCACCATAGCAAACTCATCCCACCATGGAATCAGCCAACTCCATCGCCGCAATTCTAAGGTTGCAAATCACCGCCACCGAAAAGCGCCTTGCTAGTCTAAAGCAACAACTTGCTAATATCGTAGAAAAGTCCGCCAAAAATGTATCAGTTCCCCCTGAGGTCCCCGTGACTCAGAAAACGAAATGGCCGTTATCGGCAGAGGAATACAAGAGATATGGTAGACAGATGATAGTTCCTAATGTTGGACTTCAAGGTACTACAGTATTCTTGTATCATCAATTCTCAGTCTAATTCTTTACTAGGACAATTACGACTCAAATCCGCATCTGTTCTCATCATCGGAGCAGGAGGCCTCGGTTGTCCATCCTCTGCCTACCTCGCTGGAGCAGGCGTAGGAACAATAGGGATAGTTGATGGGGATACCGTAGAAGCCTCGAATCTACATCGTCAAATACTACACAACACATCCACAGTCGGAATGAAGAAAGTAGACAGCGTAATATCATATCTAAAAAAGTATTCTTCCTCCACTTAAAATCCGTACAGCAACTAACAAAAAACAGTCTAAATCCAAATGCAAAATACATTCCATATGACACCCATCTCACACCTCAAAACGCAGAAGAAATAGTGTCAAAGTATGATCTAGTACTAGACTGTACAGACCACCCCACCTCCCGCTACCTCATCTCAGACGCCTGCGTCCTGCTCTCCAAACCTCTCGTGTCCGCCTCAGCACTCCGTACAGACGGCCAACTAATCGTCCTCAACTCGCCACCACTCCCCGTCGGGAATCCAGAAGGAGGTCCCTGTTACCGCTGCGTATTCCCCAAACCACCACCAGCAGCGAGCGTCGTAAGCTGCGGCGACGGCGGAATCATCGGGCCCGTTGTGGGAGTCATGGGAGTCTTGCAAGCCTTGGAAGCCATCAAGTTGATTGTGAGCGGGAAGTTGAAGGGAGATGGTGAGCCTGTGGCAAGCAGTATGCTTCTATTCTCCGCCAACGGAAATCCGCAATTCAGAAGTCTGAGGATGAGAGCAAGGAGTCCAAAATGTGCTGCTTGCTCAGAAAATGCTGAGTTGACGCTGAAGAACTTGCCAGAAATGGATTATGCGTTTTTCTGTGGTCTTACGGCACCTGACAACATTTTGAACGCGGAAGAAAGAATTGAGGCAAAGGAATATGAAAGGCTGAGTAAAGGGACGAACCAACATTTGTTGCTTGATGTGAGAGATAAGGTGCAATTCGATATCTGCAATCTAGAGGGCTCGATCAATGTTCCATTTTCCACATTTCAAGGAGGTCGACCACTATCTCAAGAGGGGAAACAGCCATTGTGGTTACCCGAGAGCTTTGCGCCAGACTCACCAATCTACGTCGTATGTAGGCTTGGAAACGATAGCCAAGTTGTGACGAGGAAGCTCAAGGAAAGCGGGCTGGGATCCCGAGAAATCAAAGACATAAGGGGAGGATTGAAATCTTGGAAAGAGCAAGTGGATGATTCATGGCCCGAGTACTGACTCAAGACGTGGAGTACATTGCAATGGAAGTAGGATTTGGTACTCTTTGTATACGGATCGTGCCAGTAGTACAAGAAGGAGAGGTTCACATAAAACGCCTGAGTTGTGTAGCATATCCTAGCATACATCATCATTACCCCCACCTAACAAAAGAAAATTATTGCATAGAGTCGACGGACTGTCATGTCCTCCTATTATCTTCGTATCACACAGCGTAAATTCCTCAAAAGCTTGTATGTCGTTTCCTGTTGAATGCTCGCTGGTCCTTCAGCCAATGTCGGTATTCTGTCACACTTCCGATCTTCTCGCCGTAATAATCTAATATTCTCGTCAGCTTCATACTACAATTCGAAATTTGATTTAGCCTGTAGCTATCCAACAAAACTTACCAGGGACTGGATTCGCCACTGAGCTAGTGCTTGGATCAACACGGAACTTCTTAATCCTCGCATAAAACTCCCTCTCCCTCTCATCAATCTGCTTCCGGTACTTGTTGTTATTCAAATTGAACGCCGCCGTTCCCACAAACGGACCCGCCAACCAACCCAGGCCCCCGCAGGCAAAGGTAATCAGACCAAACGAAATAAACGGGTCGAGCGGGATCTGCGCAGATAGCTTATCCATGTCCGTCGTAGTCAACAATTGCGCGCCGGTGACGAAGGCCGTGGCACTGGAGCCGATGGACGAGGCGAGTTGATAGCGACGGCGCTTCTTCCGTAGCTTGAAGAAGGTATTCCAGTTTAGGTGCTCGGGCGGGGTTTGGTCTTGCTCGGGGTCATTGGGTGAGGGGGTGGTGATTGTGGAAGCAGATCGTGTTGAAGGAGGGGTCAAATTGGGTCTCTGGAATGAAATGTGACGTTTTGCGACGGGGACTCGTCTTGGGACTGGGTTGGAGGCATCTTGTGCTCCACGCGGGGTCACGGAGGTGGTTTGGTATGGATTGGGTACGAGGAGGGATGGTGGAATACGACAGCCGAGTGCTGCGGTACGGATCGTGGGCGCTGTATACAGCATGGCGGGGGCGGGGTGGTGGTGCTTGCTACAGTATGGGATTTGCGTTGACGTGAAGATATTCGCATGAGGTTTTCCACTCCACAATACAGGTAGGTACTCACTTTCGAAATCTTGGCATGTCTCCACCTGCACCTGCTAAGTCAAGCCACACCTCCACTGCAGTGGCTGAAGCTGGCAATTGTGGCCAATCACAGCCGCCGCGGGGTTGAGCTTTCTCCTCCTTCCCACCTTACTTCTTTCCAAACCTCACTCCTCTACCAAGTTGGTATACTTCAACTCCAGCCTCTCTTCGCATCTAATTCTTTCAATCCCTCTGTGCAAACCCTTTCGGTATATCTGCTTGAGTCACGGACGGAGTACTACTCGGATCTGGGGCCATCTCTCAACTATCAAACTGAACAATTCCTCGTAGATAGAAGCACGACGATATCGATCTTGCGGGATTAACAAATCAGATCCTCGCCTTCACTTTCGCTCTTATGCTTCCTAGTTGATCCTCTCGCCTATTGGAGGTTAACAAGCCCACCTGCACCTACAGGCCAGGTAGCGGGCAGCCTGCTCACCACGTGAAGAAACACCCGTGGACCCCGGCCTGGAGAGGATCACGGGACAACTTCGGCTCAGATCAGAGTACCTCCGTACCTTGCATAAGTTCCTGTTGAGCCATTTACCAGAAGGTCACCAACGGCCACAACTTCAAACGAGAGCATGGCTGACAACTCCAACCATCAATCCAGTCCTGGTATAGGCGAGGATAAAATGCCCTCATCATCAAAGTCATATTTTGATTTTGTAGTCGCGAAACGACCCGTTTACGTTCCTAACTCTGGCCCGCCATTGCAGCCGATTTCACTCCTACTCCCTCACGACAAGCCGATGCTGATCCAAGCCGAGATCCAACTTAGTGAAGACCCAGGTCGGTGGGTGTACCAAGTGTACGACCCAGAAAAACCCGGCCTTAGGGTCAGCGTTAGACCAGAAAAGATACTTGACTGGGTATCCCCTCGAACCCTGGAGAATTGGGAGCTCGACAAACCAGCTCGTCAGGAAAGAGAGCGCGAGGAATTAAAACAGGAGAAATTAGCAGAGGCGGCAAAACGCAGGTCGAAGGAGTTGAAGAAGAAGAAGAAGAAGAAGTCACGTGCAACAACCCAAATTAGCAAAAACGACAAGAGAAGACTTACAACGAATGCCCCTATTTCTGCCGGTCCTGGTCGGAAACGAAGAGTGGCTGCGGAGGAAGAGTTGGTTTTTACGTCACCTACTACGACTAACAGAAAGCCGAAAGGTCCTTCACTATCTACACCTGCTAAGAACATCAGTTTAATAACTAAAGACGAGGATGAGGACGAGGTCACTGATGCTGTTCTAATTGCGGAAAAGTTGCATGGGGCTGTTGGTCGTACATTTGGCCCCTTCAAGAGCGCTCGACCTACTGCAGCCTCTACTCCCCTTCGAGCTCCTTCTACACCAACCTCTGTAGGTAGGCAGGCAAGCAGACAGCCACCCGCCAAAAGTCCGCTTTTCTCCTCTAGGTATGCCGAAGCTAGCGCCTCTAGTATACAATTTAGAAGAGACTTGGAAGAGTTGGAACAGGAAACACCTCGTCGTAACGGAGAGCGCTCTATTAGGGACAAATACCCTAACTGGGCAAGGTCTCCAACAATGTTCAAGAAGTCCCCAGAAAGAAAGGCCGCCCTCACACATATTAAGAATCCCTTCCTGAAGAAGCAAGAAGACGAGGAAGACATGGGTGAGGATTTGGAGTCCGTTTCTGACGTTGTTATGGAAGAAGTCGAGGAAGAAGTCGAGGAAGAAGTCGAGGAAGAAGTCGAGGAAGAAGTCGAGGAAGAAGTCGAGGAAGAAGTCGAGGAAGAAGTCGAGGAAGAAGTCGAGGAAGAAGTCGAGGAAGAAGTCAAGCCAGAAGTCGAGGAAGAAGTCGAGCAGGAAGATGAGGCTGAGGAAGAAGCTTCTCAAAGCGAGTATGGTGAGGTAGAGGAGATTTTGAATGAAAGGGAGTGGACTTACGATGACGGTACGTGGGGGGATCAGTTTTGGATCAAATGGGTGGGTTGGGGACACGAATCGAATACTTGGGAGCCGGAGGGCAATCTGAATTCTTCACTTGTCGCGGAATATCGAAAAAAAAAAGACGGGAGAGAAGATCTAGTTCAAGCACAGCACGCCCTTCATCGCACAAGAATCGTACAATCAAATCAGAATCGGCCACACCAAGTTTGAGCGGCCTTCAATCAAGAATTCAAGTGAATGCCCGTTCTCACAACAGCCTCTTCGTGAGTGACGATGACGACGACGACAGTGATAAAGATAAGGGTAATAAGGATGACGACGATGAGCTAGACAGTCAACCTGTTGTTACAGGAAAGGATATCAGAAAGTCAAAGGTGCCTATTGTGATCGACAGCGATAGCGACGAATTTTAATAATGAGCATACGAACGGAAGAAGGATATCAAAGGGTGCACAGAAAAAGGTGGTTTACAGCTATCCAATTGGGCTTACTAGAAGAGGCTGGTCATTGCAAATCTCGCATGCAATACGGATACTCAAGGTCTGTCACACACATATGGGGAATGGAGTTGTTTTTTGTTTTTTGCTAGAGAGTCTTTTGAGGTTTACTTGGTAGGCTCTCTAAAGTTTCTATGTAAATATGTAGGAGTACCGTAACGATCATGAACGAGCAGGCGTTGGGAGGGGCATACTGGGCATTGCAGCATGAAGATACCCCTTGACGAACAATAAATACCCCTGAATATGGAAGGAAGGAAGGAACGTGGTCATGGAAGTCAGATTGTAAATGGCATTGAGTTCAATTTATGACGTACAAAATCCACAAAACCCATTTCTCAAAAAAGTAACTCCTCTATCTTTCTTCTTGAAGTCTTACAGTACAAGATGAGCATCCGCAGCATCAAAATCAAAATCAAGCGCTGTTAAATATAACTTCTTCCCATCCTCCCGCTTCTTTGTAAAAGCCGCGTAACGTAGCGTAGCTATTCTCCCCATCCCACACTACAGAGATAACCTACAATCAATCAATGAAAATCGAACTCATGGAATCCAGGGGACAAGTAGAGTCCCGAGAACCCATCCAATTTTCAAACACAGATGTTCAAACAAGCTACATGTGGTCTTGGGAAGCTTACACAGTACACTAATGGTAAGTTGGTAACGAACACCATTGATATCGTATGACAACTTCGATGTCTGTGACGAGGCTAAGCTAAGGTAAGTTAAGCTTTGAAGAGCGATTTGTTTGTTATTAGAGTGGATCTTGAGGTGAGGGGGTTGAGGTGGTTGAGGGTTTCTTGAGGGGGTTAAGGGGGTCTGATGAGAAAGGAGGGAGGAAGGAAGGAGAAGGAATAGAGGAGAAGTACTTGGATACTGAAGGAGCTGGTTTCTTGCGTTTTACAGTTTTATAGAGAGGAGAGGAGAATAGAATAGACTGGATCGAGTAGAGTGTTTGTTTACATTTACCCTTCCACTGTGACACTGTCTCTGATAGAACTTCCAAACTTCGAAAGACTTCCACTATACCCTAAGACCTTTACAGATACAGCTACCTAGCTAATCATCCCACCAAGTTTATACAAGAAGAGTATATCACACAGCAATTACTAGTATCAGTTCAGTTCAGTTCAGTTCCATCTCCCCAGTCTCCCCAGTCTCCCTCCTCCCCCATGCCAGTCCAGTCCAGTCCAGTCCAGTCCAGTCCAGTCCAGTCCAGTGCCAGCCATTTGCAAGAACCGCATCCCATGTTGTGAAGACTATAATCTAGTAAAAGGCAGAGTACCCAGATAAGCATACAATACAGTAACAGTACAGTCCAACTCTTCCCAGTACGATTCTCTAGTTAGTTCCCTAGTACCCATCCGCCCACCCAACCACCTCATCTATCACTCACTCACTCCACCATTCAGCCCATTCACCTCCCAAACCCCAAAACAAGATCCACGAAAGCAGTCCTCGCATCAGAGAGAAAACAAGAAAAGGGAAATCTCACAGATCCACAGGATCTTCTCAAAACCCCCTTCCCCCCCTTTCACTTTAAAAGAGTGTTCCAAACAGAGATAAGACGACCATACCATTGCACTCGCTTATCTCATATCATTCATTATCTTTACTTCATCATAATACAACTTATTCCATCCCACCTGTCTGCCTAACCTGCCCTTTCTGTCCCCCTTAACCAACCATCCATCAACCCATCTATCAACCCATGCGTAAAACCCTAACAACCCTTTGACCAGTCCTCTCATCCACTAAGAATACCAACGTCCTAAGCTGCACAAATATACAAAGCCAAGCCAAGCCCATGCACACCGCAAAGAATAATCGTTTCTCCTTTGACCCCTGATTATCTGTATTGTATCTTGACCCAAACGTTCAAGCACAGGTTTGTGCTGTGAACTTCACCTCCAGCAATGCAAACACAACGATCATCATCTTCATATCTCAGAAGGCTGTTTTCAGCATTCCAATGCCACTTTGTCTTCGCTTTTCGAAACCGCTAAGTGAATCCACGTTAAGAATCGATTCTTGGTGGACTCTTCGAGTCATGCGATTTGCTTTTACCGAACGGGCTCGAACTCCGTGATTCATCATGTCTGTAATTTCGCAAGAAACGAACAAAATATTAGAATTACTGGTTTGCATGTCTTTACCCCTAAACGCCAAAGAGAAAATGAAAGGGAGGGGGAGCTAGTATTCTATCCTAGGTGGATAGGGGATGTGGTGTACATACGATCTCCGACGCTCGCCTTCCTTTCTGAATCCCTCAATCGTTCGGAAAATCTCCTTTCGTCCACCCGCAGCATCTACTAATTTCCCACCCATAGACATACTAACCTTCTCCCTCGCATTCGCGCTAAGAAGCTTCTTTAGAAGAAGGTGACGCATAAGAATGCACACATACACCCCGCAATCGCTGCTATTTGTCTGCTTAGGACTATCCTCTAGATCCATAAACCGTAGGGGTTTGCCAAGCAGAACCGACAATTGATTAGTAGCATGATACGCATCTCGGTAGTTGTGTTGAGTCAAAGAATCGTAGTGAAAAGCGACGCCGTCGAGGATTGAGACAAGTAACAGGGACCAATGTGTTCCTTCTTCAGGTCGAGTAACGTTCTGTGCATTATTGATGGGTAGAAATATGTGTGTTGTTTTAGTAAAGTTTGGGAGGGCTTCTCGGAGGGTCAGAGCATCGGGAGTCTTCATTAACATGAATGCCATTGTGGGCCGCAGTAGTACGATGTGGGAGGAGGGGTAGAGCTTGAGCTCTTCTCTTTCGAGGTATCTATTGGCGTCTTAGCTTAGTGACGAGCTCGAAGACGGAGAAGTGGAGGGATATACTCTTCCCAGAACGCTATGCACTGTGCTCAATTAGCATATATAACTCGAGTCAAAGGTGAAGAAGGTGAAGACGTTACATTATCCGTGAGCCAGTCATTATTCTTGAGGGTATCAATATCTTCCTTCATCACTGTAACTTCATCAATACAGTCGAACTTAAATTTCCAGACCTCACCTACACCGAACATCGTAGTCTTTCTCAGTTAGCATTCATGCTCCTGGCTTCGCAGATCGAGGGAGCTACTAGAAGTATACTTACAGCTTAAATATGCATCGTCAGGCTGCAGCTGTGATATCCCAAGGCGCCAGGTCAGCCAGCGCTTTCCTAACAGGATCCTCATATTCCGGAAAATCGGAGAGAGCAGAGCACGGTGAAGGAAGACATACCGTGTCACCAAAATGCTTGCTAACTCTGCCCTTGAAAGGGTGGAAGCCTTTGCCTGACATTTTCGTCTTCGCAGAGGCAGGGCTGAGAGAGGAACGCGGGGTTGGGTCGAGGCTGCGGGTTGTCGCAGATGGGAATGGATCGTCCAGAGGTCGTCGGTTTGGGGATGGTATAGGAGGTCACGGCGATGCGGTCGTGGGATACGATTTTGCACCGAGGGAAGACGAAGGACGCTGAGAGGGGAATTGTCTGTGATGTTGATTGTTATCTGCTGTTGACTTGACTTGACGTTCGTCGTCACTGTCTGGTCCACTGGAGAACCTTGCGGAGTAACCGCGCTCCCACGCTGCCATTACCCCAGCACCAACCCCGGTCCGATCCCAGTACTGAGTACGGAGGTATGTCAAGGCTCGACCTTCAAGGTGAATGTACGGTACGAGGTAGGTAATCACAGCCAATTTATCATGTGAATCTATTTCATTATGTCAACTGTTGGACTCTAAATAAGCTAGTGTAAGCTCTGCTCCTTCTCCTTGTTGATCCCATCGCCTGAATGCCAATTGCAAAGCCAATCCGCCATATCCGCCAAATCCAGCACAGCCACTCTGCCACATCTCATGTTAATCAAACGTAGCCTTTATCCCCTTTGCCCAAGGCCCAGCTACATAATCCGACAATATCACAAGCAAATTTATACCATCATCCATCAGCTAAAGCCAGCAAAGAAAAGCGACTCTCAAACAATGATGCACCTCTTCTAAACACCCTCTCTTCCTTTCCTAATCTTCTCCCGGATCGCTGCCTGCTTTGCTTTCCAGCCTTCGGTAAATTGAACAACCGAATTCTTCTTCGTTGAAGCAACGACCTTTGCAATTGCTCTGCCCGAAGCTTTATATGCTTTCACCATGGCACTCTTCTTCGCCGACAGGCCTTCTGCAATCTTCTTCTTTTCTTGTGTTCGCCGCTCGACCAGATTGTCAACAATTTTCGCTCCGCCGTCCTGGTATTGTTGAACGAGAAGGTCCATTCGATCTTCTTCGCTTGCTAGTCTAATGATCATTTCCTGTTTCATTATTAGCAAGGGAGAATCTAGACTCGAGCCATGAGCTTACATCTGCAACCCGGTGAACCGCATCTTTCAAATTGGTATAGTGTGGCCTCAACGCAACATTCCATGTTTCGTTACCAGAGACGTCTTGTAAAGGACTTCTTACTAGGTCACTACTCAGGCGGCTGTTTGAGTTATCACTACACATACTGGGGACCGAAATCTCCAATGCAGGGTGAACTGCGCCTTCCACAAGCGTCTTTTCCGGATCGTCAACATACACCTGCGTTCTTTTGCTCCCAAGTTTTGTCTTACTGATTCGAGCTCCTTGTGGTCTGGGGATACTTTGGATCTTCTCAGCTACCGGTACCGCACCTGTCTTTCCTGCCTTCGTACTAGACTCAGTGCGTAAGCGTTCAGTAAAACCACTGGACTTGTGGGCAGGCGGCTGCTCAACAAAAGGATCTGCAAGTAACTGTGGCTCAACAACCTCTCTGCCAACAATGCCTTGGTAATTGCCGTTCTTCGTCTTTTGATGAGGAATGTAGCGCAATTCAACCTTTTCAGGCGATGATGGCCGAGCCTTGTTCTGACTTCCGATTCTTGCTTTGGGTCCAAAGATTCCCTCCGGCTTGAATGATTGTGGTGAGATTGACATGTCTTGGTGTTTTGGCTGACTCAACTCCCGGATCTTTTCATCGATTCCGATATTATCATTAAAGACGGATAAGTTCAAAGGCATAGGACTTCCATTTAAGTCTACTCGTGATGCCTGTGATGATGGCTTTGTGATTGGCCTCTTTCGAGTAACCTTTGTAGCAACGACAAGAGAAATGGGAGCAGGCGAGGAACTCCTGGCCGAGGCATCGTCAAAATTGACATCTGCCATTCCATCGTCATCTCGTTGTGCAAGGCTGCTTTGTCGTTTCTTGCTTGGTGGGCTCTCCACGCCTGAAATCTCAACGATGTCAAGTTTTCTCTTCGTTGATGGGTTTTCCCTTTGAAGGCTTGCTTGTGGAACAGATCCGGCTTGCGGCTTAGGTGTAGCTGATGCACGCCCTTGGTTGATTGGACCATTTTTGTTGAACGCGATTATCTGCGCCTTTCGATGTGCACTGTCATCAACCAGAGCACTAGCATTATCTTCACCAGTAGCTGCCACAGGAAGTCTTCGTTCGTTAGCTGCAGGTGTATTCGCGCTCTCGTTAAACGGAGATGCTTTACGAAAAGCTGCCGGTTTAGCTTGACTTTCTGGGTGGGGCTTAGCTTGCATATCTGCCTCCAATCTCCCTGGCACCGCAGGCTTTTTGAATTGATGTTCTGGAGCTGAGTTGTTAGACTTTTTGTTCCGTGCTTGAGAGTCGAGATCCTGCAAAGGTGACACATTGCGGACCTTCTCTTGCGTCAAACTTCGTCTCTTTTTAGAAGGCGTAGTCTCCTCAACCTCTGCTTTTCTCTTTCGAGATTCTTGTGAGTTGAATGTCCCATCACCCATGTTCGATTCTATGGGCGAGATAATTTCATCATTCATTGGAGCCTCCGGTGTTTCTCCCACAACACCCTGACCTTCTAATCCATTCATTTGATCACCAAAAGGTTCCACGATATCTTCGTCAACAACCTTTTCCGCTTGTGGTGCACCTTTAGTTCTTGGGGAATCCTCAGAATGAGCATCATCGTCAAGAGGAGGAATTGGTAGGCTCAAGTTGTCCGCGGCCGCCTCCTTTGCGTGTCCCTTGTTGGTTGGTTTAGAATTCTTCTCTGTTATTTCTCTCTCTACTTGTCCAAACGAAACCAGCTCTCTCGGCACCCCTGGTTTTCCAGCTTCCTGCGAAGGCGGCGCAGGCGAAACTTGGGTAGCGTAATCGCCACCTTCAACTTCCGCCGGTGGTACTTCGTGGTCATCTTCAGCCCATTGGGCAATTACTTCCCGAGTTTTCCGCTTCGCAGGAGCAGGTTTCTTGCCTTGGTGTTTATTTTCGACATTGTCGGGAGCTTCGGATTGTGAAACCGGGGATTTTTCATGTTTACCGCTGGGAACTGGGATCTTGGAGGCTCTCGGAATTTTGGGTAGATTACTTGATTCCTTCGCTACCTGGGAACTTCTGAGGGGGTTCTTCCGGGGAGGTGGGGCTTGAAGTTCTTTCTCCCCATCTATATTTCTAAGCTGGGATGATTTGGTCGTTGAAGCTTTCTCTCGCATTCCTCCAGTGGCCGATTTTGATTTGGAGGACAGCTTGCCTTGGGGCGAGACCTTCTTTTGAGAAAGCGCCTTCTTTGCCTTTGTCTTTTCAGCACCTTGGTACTTGACTACCCCTCTTTTGCTTTTGGGATTCTTCGGTCTGTTCCGAATCGATGAAATGACAGAATCTTCGTCATCAGAAGCCGTCGGCAAATCATATTCGTCTTGTTGAGCGTTGTCTTTTGAGCCAATGAGTACTTTCGAATTCATCTTTTGCATTTGGCCCTGACTTCGTTCCGCGTGGGCATGAGACGATCCATTCTTTTGGTGGGGTAATTTGACCTGCTGGAAGGTTTTTGGGGTTGAGAAGTTGTGCTCGTCAGAAATATCAAAATCCACCGAATCAATGGCTGGAGAAGGCACGCCACCCAACTTTGCTGCTTCACTCTCCACTTGAGGTTGTGATTGTCTTGTTTTAGATACCGGTTGTGTGATCGGCGCCTTCGCTTTCGACTTTGTCTTTGTCACGGACTTTCTCCTAAT
Source organism: Hymenoscyphus occultus (assembly GCA_900536445.1). Classification (NCBI taxonomy): domain Eukaryota; kingdom Fungi; phylum Ascomycota; class Leotiomycetes; order Helotiales; family Helotiaceae; genus Hymenoscyphus; species Hymenoscyphus occultus. Next base: position 21,865 of record UNPT01000222.1, on the reverse strand, counting down.
TGGAGCGGGCTGCGATTTGGTGTGGGGAAACTTGTTGTCAACATCTGCCTTTAATTGCGCGCGTTTGTTCAACTTCAAGTTTACCACTGACTTCGCTCCTGGCTTTGCGTTTGATGCCACTGCTCGGTCTTCAATCACATCATGAGCTGGGTATTTGGCTGGGGGCTTTCCCTTCCCGACCGCGTCCGAATTCTTAGCCCGTGAAGCTACTTTTCCTTGCATATCTGTCTTTGGCTTTGACTTGGCTGCCAGCTTGGTGTTAGAAACTGCAGCTGTCTCTTCAGCTCGGTCTTGTGGTTTTGATGGAAATAACCCTCGCTTGCTGAATTTCGTAGGACCTTGTGACTGGGATGGGACAGCGACTTCTTGTCTATCAAGTCTGGCATCGTCATTATTTTTGGCAACAGGAACTCCCCTCGTCTCTTTCGGCTCCTTGGGACTTCGTGTAATTTGGGTATTTTGTGGTGGCGCGTGATACAAGTCCTCTTCGATAGAATCTCCATCAACATTGGTCATTTGTTCGTGGCTGTTGATGTTAACACTTTCAATGTCACTTCTAATCATCGGCTCCTCTTGTGTAGATGTCCTCATCGGAGGTATGTAGCTGTTGATATCAACACTGTCAATGTCACTTCCAATCATCAACCCTTCTTGTGTAGATCTCCCCATCGGTGATATGTGGCTGTTGATATCAACACTGTCAATTTCACTTCCAATCATCAGCTCCTCTTGTGTAGATCTCCCCATCGGAGGTATGTGGCTGTTCGTATCGTCTGTGTCAAATTCAGTGCAATCCATGGTATCGTTCACCTTTCCATTGAACGTGGTTACTCCCGCGACATCTGCTATCAATATCTCTGCGAACTCTGGGGGTCCACGAAGTCTGACACTAGACACATCTGTCTTCTTTCCGTTCAATGTACATAGAAGGCCCACTCCTATTAGAATATATATTGCCGAAAACCCATTCTGTGTTTCTGCTTCATCACGAATGGCCATGTCGGAGATAGAGGGTATTGGGATCTGCAAAATCCGATCATGCAATTGATCTGAGCCTGACACATGGACAGTCAGAAAATCAAAATCCACGGTGACAATCAACGAATGGCCTGAGCACCCAAGTTCGAAATCCGGCTTCAAATAGCAGTCAGTTGCAAAATACAACATTCTAATCTCACGTCAGTATTTTGACTTCATTGGCATGTTGTTAAACCTACTGCGTAGGTGTTCGTTTCTCGTTCGCCGTCTCGTCAATGTAGTCTTGGAATTTCTGACTCCATCCATCTTGTGATGATCGTGGAAACTTTTGGATTGACTCTGATGACGTGCCTTTAGGCCACAATGTCTGAAGTGCGACAGTACCACTTGATCGTATAATATCAATGACTTTGCCGGCGAGGCACCTAACGATTTCATTTTCCTCTGTCTTCAACATCTGACCAAGACCTTCCCTGAATATGGTATCAGTAGCTAATACAGAGATCCAGACTCAACAGACTCTTACCGCGTTCTGTCTGGTCCCACTCCTAGTAAATCAAGATTGCTCTTACACCCTTTCAGAAGCTGAATACCAAGAATTCCAATCTTTACGTCACGTTAGCACAGGTACAAAAGGCAACCAAGCGACGGGACTCACCCATTTCCGAAGCTCGGGGGGGCCGTCGGTATCTACGAAGTTTCCAAAAAGCAGATTGAGACACTGTGAACCGATTGCCTCTTTTCTCTTCTTCACACGCTCTCGCTCATCGGAAAGATTATCTTTGTGTAAGGAGGTCTGCAGATGTCAGCAACTGATAAGTATACTTGCCTCTTCCTGCCAGATACTTACCGCAAGTAAAAACAAGCCCCGCTCGCATTGCATGCAGTAGTCTGTTTGTAATATGGCCTCTACCAGCACAACAAAAACTGTGGTATCTAGACGGCTGCATATATCCTCGGGCCCATCATCAAGAGCAGACACCAAGTCGTCAACGTATTTGCCCTCGATACTCGTATCTTTTCTTCGATGGGCTGCTAGTAGCTCCCGCAGACCAACCGCAGCATTGGGAAAGCTAAAGAGATTAGCTACGCAATCAGGAAACTAGATTACGAACAGCTTACCTGATCACCTTATTATGCTCGTCCTCCTCTCCAGAATCTCTCAGGTGCTGAGAAAGAGTGTTGAATGCTTTCTGGATAGTGACTACAGGCTCTTTGGCGAATATCGGCACCTTTTTGGTTCTCTTGGGCGGCATTGTGTTTGCGTTCTGCAACAGAGTAAGTCAAGATTGTGGTAATAGGGAGCGAGGAGACGGTACTCATGCTATGAGAACTCGCCGCAAGTCATGTATCTACGAAGGCCTGTTAGAAGATATGGTTCTGCCAACTTGCAATGCCTGCCTAACGCGGCATCGGTGGTAGAGCGCGCCGATGAGAACACTTCAACCGTGACTCTCAACAAAGAAAAGCACGAGTACAATACCTGAAGGAGAAGGGAGAACGCGTAGAAGATTGAAAATCGCGTTCAGTGAATTTCTGTTGCTCCGGTGTTGGTTTGTGGATACTTGGAGTCGTGACTGCGGGAGTATAGGAAACTCGCGCGATGAGACGAAGTTCCAAAAGAGAACTCATCCGCGTGGGTTGCAGGGGAAACTTAGATGGGAGTGTTCAGAAGGGCGAGGCATGCACCCAGATTGAGTTTGCACGCATGGAAGAAGGGTACCTAGGTAGGTGTTGAGGTTGAAAGAGGAGGAAGTGACAGGTGACCGGTGTTGATGAGGAAGGAGGGGGCAGAGGGCAAGAACAATGAAGTGGGAAGGCGCGACCCGAAGCGAGCAGCAGCACTCCCCAGAGGAACAACATCTCCGTTTCCAGAAAACCTCGAACTCTCGGAAGCATTCAACTTGATACAAGATTGAAGCCTGATCATATCCAAAAGAAAAAAGAAAAGGAAAAAGAAATGTGTTGCACCGCGTAAATCCTGTCTATACCCATCACCACACCCCCAACCCACCCCAAACCTCACCGTCCCAACCCCTCCATCTCCCGATAAACATCCCAATTCCCCTCCACCCAAGTGCAAGTGACATCACACTTCAACCTCGAGACCCTCCACAGGTTCCCCTTTTCCCCGTCCGTACAAGGTCCAATTCATACCGTACCAAAAAACACATCAACACCACCTTCTCCCTCCTATCAATCAAAACCCCACAAGCTTAAAAACATAGGCAGAAAAGAACAAAAAACATACCCCACTACCAACAAACGCCCCCCCTCGCACCCTTCCTATTCAACTTCACCACACAATTCGCCACCACCCCCGCCGTCCCCGGGATCCCCACACCATCCCCCGGTTGCGGGAGATCAATAAGTAAACTCCTACACTCATTATCAACAACCCCACTTCTTTCCTCTCTACCCATACTCCAAATTTCAGGGTTATATTATACATACGTACCAACAAACTACCACCCATCCAAACCCCGCACCATCCCCTCCCACGCGCCCGCCTGTTCCCCCCAGAGATAATATACGGCACCCCACCAAGCAAGCCCGTATAATCCACCCGCACCAGCTCGTCAAAGACGTCCGTTGCCAGCTCGCTGAATTTCTTCAGGTCGAGGAGGAGGCACATCTTGGGTACGGTGTCGTGGATGTTGGCGCGGTCTAGGAGGTAGGTGGGGATGTTGTAGGTTGCGGTTGCCATTTTGGTGTTTAGCAAGTATGTAGATTGAATGAGGAGCTTGGTTTGGTAAGATCTTACAGTGTGTAACTTGGATGGGAGATGGGAGATGGGATTTAGATGAGAGAGGTTTGAATAATTGTACGTTTTACTTTACCCCTCTTCAACTCAGGTGTGTGTGTCCATCGTACAAGTTACTTTCTTAAATCCAATATGTCCGATGTGGTTAGTATAATGTTGGCCAAGTCACCCAACTCCCCCAACTTCCTAGTGCTCCCTCCCTCTTATATCCTTATGTCCGAATATAAACCCCGAGCGAAGCGCACGACCAAGAGAAAAAAGGGGTGGAAAACGAACCAATAGCAGGGCAACACAAGCGAGTGAGTATGTAAAACTCTTCCACCCTACGGTGCTATATAAAGTATCCTTCTTTCAAAAAATCCAAGCTCAAAGCATTAGTGTGTCCATTCAAGACCTAAAGTACATTTCAATCCCACCTAACATTACGATCACATCAAACTCGTTCGTCCCCCTACATCCCTAGCCCCCTCCCCATTCTTCATATCACCACTTCTCCCAACCACAAACTCCCTATAAATCGCCTGTAACCGAACGCGATCCTGAGCACTAATACTAGCTCTCGTACTACCTAAACTCTTCTCGACATGTCGCCACGCAATGATAACCTCTTCTTGTTCCTTCTCCTCCTTTGGAGCCTTCTCAATACTAACGATCCCTCGTTGGGCAGCTTTGGCTCGCTTCTTAGCCGCCTTGATTTCTGCCAATTTCGAGGATATGGCTGCTCTTTCGGCAAGGAGTTTACTTTTGTTGTGACCACCCCTGGAGCGCGCTTCAGACTCGGCTAGGTCTTCAGATTCACCATAGCGGAATTGGATGAAATTTCTGGCCGCTGATGTCGTCCCATTTGTCCCGTTTGTTTTCCTGGTGCCAACCTCGGTGTGGTCTTGGTCACCAAGAACATCGTGAATTGCTTCTAGATGAGCATTGTATATCAAGGCTTGCAAATCAGCTCCACTGTAGCCTTCGCATCGGTTTGCAATATCAGGTAGAGCTTCGATGACCTCCTCGCTAAGTTTCAGCTTTTTGCCGAGTGCTTTTAGAATATCAATTCGATCATCGAGGTCTGGAAGATCACATATAAGACTTTTATCGAGTCGCCCAGGACGTAGCAATGCTGGATCAATCAAGTCAGGTCTTGATGTTGCAGCGAGGACGTACACGCCAGACAGTCCTTCAGCACCGTCCATCTGGGTTAGCAACTGATTGACAACGCGGTCGGTGACACCTGTGGAATCGTGACCTCTCTTTGGCGCAATAGAGTCGAACTCATCGAAAAAAAGCACACAAGGCCTTGCAGCTTCTGCTCTCTCGAAAAGATCGCGAACTGACTTTTCCGAAGCTCCAATGTATTTGTTCAAGATCTCGGGCCCTTTCACAGAGATGAAATTTAATCCGCATTCTCCGGCTACTGCAGAAGCCAACATTGTTTTCCCACATCCAGGGTACCCATAGAGAAGCAAACCAGACCGTAAACGCAACGGGCATTGCGCAAATATTGGAGCGTATGTCGTTGGGTATTGAAGCGTTTCGAGAAGGACTTTACGAGTCTCGTGTAATCCTCCAATTGATGCAAAAGTGGTTGTGCTCGTCTGTAAAGTTACATTTCGAAGAGACGCAGGAGTAAACCCTTTCAGAGCACTGTCGAAATCGGCCCGGGTAAGATAGATGGTGGCAGATTCAATATTGTTTGGTGAGTCAGACACAGAGCGTATTAAGGCTTCGCTTCGAGCGCGAGAAACAAGTAAAACCAAATCGCCAGGCATATAGCCATCTGTCTCCCCAGATAGGTCAAGGAAATCGAGGTCAGGAGATATCACAAGTCCGTCTGGCTTCTCATTCGAAGTAGCCCGACCTGCAACACTTCCTCCATCCATCCATGTATCTTCTCCTTCAGCAACACTACCATCGGCTGTTGTTGGCCGGCTATCAGTATTTGCTCTACTATCAGTATTAGATCTGCTATCGGTATTTGCTCTCTCTTCGTGTGGATTTGGATCAGAAGCATTTTGCCTAACAACTAATTCCACGACCCTCCTTCGTGCCTCTTTGTTTGGGGCTTTGAGTCCGATAATCTCACGGACAACATGACCCCCAACAATGACATTATGCAAAGACTCTTTAGCCTGTGCGGTCGCCAGCAGAACAATATTGCTGTCTCTCCCGCAGAATTGTTTGACAACACTGCATATGCCCTCACTGATTTGTCGACTGCGGCCATTGTCATTGCCCACTTCAAGCTCAGTCTCAGCAGGACACAGCTTATCAAGGTCATCTAGAACCACGATGGATTTTCCACCCAGTCTAGCACCCCAGCATGCATCCATAAACAATCTTGTGAATGTTTCCTTGACGGCTGATACCTGGGTTTCGTGGTTGACTAACTTCCGGCACGAAAAATAGGTAGTGTGGAACAGCGATTCAGAGCGAAGCTTGTGGGCAAGAAGGTGTGCTACGGAGCTTTTCCCAGACCCAAGAGCACCAGTAAGCAAGACTGATGACATATGTGAAAGGTGTGATTGCAGCTTTTCAATGAGATTATCGATACCCACAAGAATAGGTGCAATTGGTGCAAGAGGATCTCCGATTGCACTGTTGGAGACAGATAATGGTTTTGGTATTGGAGGTTGAACCTCAATACTGATTTTTCGCTCAGAGCCCAAGAACCAGTGACAAGTCTTACTGGAAGATTCGGGGGTTCGGTGATCAAATCGAAGGATGCCGCCTTCCCACCCAGCTGCGGGCATATTTGGCGTTCCAAGAACAACGCCATTTGTTAACGGCCCATCAAAAATACCATCGCAGTCATCTTGCCCTCCGTACATCTTAAATAGACGCTTTGAGGACTCTTCTCGCTCCGCATTAGTCTCGCCGCCAAATTTCAATCCCTCGGAAACTTTTCCCTTGCCCGTTGCGAAGGGATATATCTTAATAACCTGAGAACCATTCCTTTCTATCCTCTCGATCTGGGTGGGTGCAGCCTCAAGCTTCACAACTCCGCCAACGAAGCCCTCACGAGACATGGCTGCGCATAGCGAAGAAGACAACGCAGCATGCTGGCTGTCCGGTGGGTCATCCCATGGCAATAAGCGGGCAACTACTTTGGAGGCTAGCTTGCCGACATCTCGCATAGTCTCCAGCTCTTGCTGTAATTTTTGAGGGTCAACAGGATTCTGTAAGCTGGGGGGCTTGACCAAAGTGACACATGCCCAAGTGACTCCCTTCAGTGCTTTTGAGAATAGCACATCTCGATCCACCCAGACCTTAAGACCATCATCCTGTGAGTCACTGCCTTCGTCAAATAAATCCTCACACGCACTTCGGCCGAGACCTCTGAAGAACATAGCAGGCCTTTTTTCTTCTTGCCCACTTCGTCTTCGAACCGTGCTAGCACCACTCCTTCCTCCCGTACTTCTTCCGCCAGCACTTTTCCTAGAGGTAACACTACGGTTCTCTCCATAGGAAGCCGTTGGCCGTGATCTTGTTTTTGGTGCAACAATTACTTCAGCATCGGGAGAGAGCTTCGCAAATGGCGAGTTTGGAGAGAGCACGGGTACCAAGGAAGTGACGATTATATTGGCAGTCGAAGTCGGGGAGAGATGCAGGGTAAGTGGGTGAGGTGCTGATGTCGACCCAGAAGATGCATAGCTTGGGTTAGGTAGAGCCCGCACTTGGTGGATAAAATTGAACTCCAAAAAATTGGCATGTAATTCTATAATCTCCCAATCATCTGCGGTCAAAGGTTCAATGTTGACAGTGTGGGCAACTGGCGGATCCATGTGTAAGGTTGCCGTTATTTTCTGCCCATCCGCCAAACCCAAAGTACGCGCAAAGGTCGCATCGATTTCTACCAGAGATACATCTTGCTCCCGATTTGTATTGCCTCTTGTCCCGGATATTCCGTCTCTGTTTACGATTGGCGCGAGTTTACGCTTGCTTTGCATGCCCGTCCATCCCACGAATATGGATCGATTGTTCGGGGCCCCATTTGTTTGGCTGGTCCCCGGAGGAAGCGGTATACGGTAATTGAGCTCTACAACTACATTTTGAATTGGCTACATAGTACAGAGTTAGTATTGTTTTTGGCAGGTTCGAGGAAGAGGCAGACTCACAATGTTCACGCTGACAAGCAGTGGGACCAAAGAAGCTGGCAGGTTGACCAGGCAGGTTTTGAGGTGGGTTAGTGAGATCTCCGCCGATGTAGCCTGACTATTGCGTTTGGGGGCCATATCTAACAATCTTTGGGAGGTTTCTCTTCTCTCTCTGCTTTGTGGTGATTCTTGCGACTTGTGTCTGTATTCCTGAATACTCTGTAGTCTTGTCTCTGCCCACGCCCAAGCTGGGAGTGCCTCGGCAAGGAGCTCTACGCCACAGAACCCCAAATTGTGGCTGATACGAGTACTATTTTCTCAGGGACCAGGGCAGGGGTGCGGTGCTATGGACAACCGTAAAAGTGATAATTGGTGAATGGCTGAGTTAACTCCGTCTATTCTGGATGTCTAGTTCACTTTAGGTAATTGATCTAGTTGTTTAAAATGAAATTAAAATGATTTACTTGTCTTGAGACTTCCGTATCAATTGTTATATCTGTTCTACTCCACCTTGCGAGAAACTACACGTACCTCAGGTACCAGTCCAGTACGGACCTCCCACGCTTCCAACGCGACAGGGGTACGCGAAAACACGAAAGCTGCCCTACGGAGTGGAAATGCAAGTGGTTGTGGACATTTCAAGCGCCCTTCAAGGAATCCAGCCCAGCCCCTCCAAGTGACATTTGCCAAAGTCTCTAAACGCAACGCGCATCTCAATCGCCTACCCAAAAAAACTTTTAAATCACGACGATAACATACGGGAACGAATCGTCGTATTGAAACCCTCTGCTCTGGAAAACTCTCGTCCCCGTCGAAACTCCCATCGCAGAAGTTCGAGGAGACTCAGGGGCTTTGCGCAAAATGGCTCTTCTACAGTTCAGAGCACCGGTCGACTATGAACAGCACCAAAGTGGGTTTCCAAGTCAAAAATCCGGTGCGGGAAATACTGACAACTGTCATAGCTGCCTTTGAGGACTTTCTCCAAAACTTCAAGACCTCCCCAGCCGCTAATATTACCCATGCGCTTGGGGGCATGAATATTGACGAGGACGATTTGAGTGATGATTACGACTTTATGGACGAGGATGACGAGGGACAGGATGAGCGTCGCAGAACACGATCTCATGCAAAGGCGCCCAAGTCGAAATACATGGACCTTCTTCGTAAGATCGCAGATCGCCAAGAGGAGGAAATTACGATCGATTTGGATGATGTCGAACAGGTAGGTAATTCTTTGCTGAAAAGATTGGCCTGGCTGATGGTTTGGGTAGTTCGATAAATTACTGGACGACAACGGAACTCCTATGAAGCTGGTCGAGTCAATTGAGACTAATGCCAAACACTATCTTGATATTGTGTCAAAAGCAGTTGATAAGATCATGCCACTACCCACAAGAGAACTCAAGTAAGCTTCTGGTCATCATGGCGGTATCCGATGCCGTATGGACTGATTTCGTTCTAGCTACAAAGACGATGTTCTTGATGTATTAATGTCGCAACGAACAGCCCGTAACAACGCTCTAGAAAGAGCTGCGGCCGAAAACTCAGATCCTACTGATGAGCCTGAGCTATTCCCTGCCGAGTTGACCAGACGATACACCCTCAATTTTAAACCCCGTACACGTAGTGAGCAACCTCTCAAAGCTTTAGCGGTCCGACAGGTTCGAGGAGAGCACTTGGGACATCTAATCACTGTCCGAGGAATTACGACTCGTGTCTCGGACGTTAAGCCAACTGTTGAAGTGAATGCATATACTTGCGATCGTTGTGGTTGTGAGATTTTCCAGCCTGTTGGATCTAAAACTTTTGGACCTTTGGTAGAGTGTCCTTCGAAAGATTGTGAAGTCAACCAGACTAAAGGCCAATTACACCACTCCACTCGAGCCTCTAAATTCCAACCATTCCAGGAAGTCAAGATTCAGGAAATGGCAGAGCAAGTGCCAGTTGGCCATATTCCACGAATGCTGACAATTTTATGTCATGGTGCCCTTGTCCGACGTATCAACCCTGGAGATGTAGTGGATGTGGCCGGTATCTTTTTGCCCACCCCTTATACTGGTTTCAAGGCTATTCGCGCTGGTCTGTTGACGGATACATATCTGGAGGCACAGCATGTCATTCAACATAAAAAAGCATACGAGGACATGAAGGCAGACAGCAAAGTTTCCAGACGCATTGAGCAATACCAATCGTCAGGGCATTTATACGAGTACCTTGCAAAGTCGATTGCGCCCGAGATTTACGGACATTTGGACGTTAAGAAAGCACTCTTGTTGCTACTAGTTGGTGGTGTAACCAAAGTTATGGGAGATGGCATGCGAATCAGAGGTGACATCAACATCTGCTTGATGGGTGATCCCGGTGTGGCTAAATCTCAATTATTGAAGTATATTACAAAAGTTGCCCCTCGTGGAGTTTACACAACTGGTCGAGGAAGCAGTGGAGTTGGTCTTACCGCGGCAGTTATGAAGGATCCAGTCACGGATGAAATGATTTTGGAGGGAGGAGCATTGGTTCTTGCTGACAACGGTATCTGCTGTATCGATGAATTTGACAAGATGGACGACAGTGACAGAACTGCTATCCACGAAGTCATGGAACAACAAACCATTTCTATTTCCAAGGCTGGAATTTCTACAACACTCAACGCACGAACCTCCATTCTAGCCGCAGCAAATCCCTTGTATGGCAGATACAACCCACGCATATCCCCCGTGGAGAACATCAACCTCCCAGCTGCGCTCCTCTCTCGTTTTGATGTACTTTTCCTCATCCTCGACACCCCTACCAGAGATACAGACGCCCTCTTAGCCCAGCACGTAACATACGTCCACATGAACAACAAACACCCAGACACAGAAGGAGTCGTTTTTAGCCCAGAGGAGGTACGCCAGTATATCGCCAAAGCAAGAACTTTCCGTCCTACTGTACCCACTTCAGTCTCAGAGTATATGGTTAAAGCATATGTTAAGATGCGAGAACAACAATCCCGAGACGAGAAAAACAAGAAGCAATTCGCTCACACCTCACCCAGAACACTTCTTGGTGTTCTTCGTCTCTCACAGGCACTCGCTCGTCTGAGATTCAGTGTGACCGTTGTTCAAGACGATGTTGACGAAGCACTCCGATTGATCGAAGCAAGCAAGGAATCACTGTCCCAAGACCAAGACGGATACAGAAAAGATAACTCTCCAAGCTCGCGTATCTACAACATGGTTCGCGCACTTGCCGAGTCAGGACAATGCCGACCAGATGATGCCGACGAGGACGACGATGAGACTTTGGGCATGGAACTAAGTATGAAGAAGGTCCACGCCCGAGTCCTCGCCAAAAGTTTTACAGAAGACCAATGGCAGGCAGCGGTTTTGGAGTACACGAACCTTGATGTAAGTTTCATATCTCACCCTCCTCTCCTTCGTTTACTAATGCATCGTAGATTTGGCAAACAGCAGGCAATGGTACACGACTCATCTTCATCGTCTCGGAGGCAGCACATATGGCACGAGACGCTGAGTATGAGATGGCATAGGCCCAATTCGTGATGGGTTATGGTTACGAGTATGAATATAGGCGTCTCAGGGTCCCGTTGTTTTGTTTATCTTCATGAAAAGTCAGGCGTAACTAGTTGATACCGTTGTTAGAGTAGAGCACGTCTAATTGAATACTGCTACTTTTGTCAATATGACGATCCATGATTATCTTATTAATATTTAGTCCTCTCAGTGACTTAGTACTGTGTGTATGGTAGACCGTTCGTAGTCTCATCTGTGTATATATAATCCGACCTACAACCTCGCCTTCCCCTTCGACCATTCTCTCGCAGTCCGCACATGTCTCCACGCAAGCCTCCCCATCGGATGCCTCAACTCACCATTCTCCCTCGCCTTCGCACTACTCGCCTGCCGCGCCGCATATCTCGCAGCAATCCCCTGATAAATACAAGTCGCGCGAAAAAACCCAAATGCGATTCCCCAATCCAGTTCTGGAGAGGGATCCCAACCGGCGACCTCGCCGTACCATTTCACCAGCTCCTTTGGCGATGGGAGACCGGGCGTCTCATCCGGGCTGAATCCTGGGATTTTGGAGATGTCGGTTTGGTTGTTGAGGTGGTAGGGGGTCATGAGGTTGACGAGGTCGGAGAGGGGGTGTCCGATGGTTGACATTTCCCAGCTGTGGATGTCTGTTAGCTTTTCCTTTTTTATGGTGTTTGGAGGGTACTTACTCGAGGATGCCAATTACTCTAGGCTCGGTCTTGTGGAAGACCAGGTTATCGATTTTATAGTCTCCATGTATGGGCGTACCACGATCTCGAGGCTGTAATTTCCGATCACCGAAGAATTCTAATATCTCTTCAATATGTGGCATCTGTCCAACGGCCTCTTTCGTCTCGACATCGACGGCCTCAGCTTGTGCCTTGCTAATCGTTTTGAACGTTTTAATCTGACGATCATAGAACCCAGACGGTCGACCAAACCCCTCCAATCCAACATCCACCGGTTTAATCCGATGCAGCTTCGCCAGCGTCCTAATAGCATCATGCCACCTGCATTAAAATCAACATATATCGTCAAACAAACCGGGCCTGTACAAACATCTCAGTCCTCTCCGCCGGCGAAACATCCGGCATCGTCGCATCCTCGATAATCCTCCCATCCAGAAACTCCATGATATAAAATGCCGTCCCAACAATACTCACATCCTCACAGAGACAATATGCCTTGGGGACTGGTACATCCGTCTTCTCCAGGGCGTGGATGACCTTGTATTCGCGCTCCACCTGATGGGCGGTCTTGGAAACTAGTTTTCCAGGCGGTTTCTTGCGCATCACGAATTTCGTGCCATTGTTGGCCGTGAGTTGGTACGTAGGATTCGATTGTCCGAATCCGAACTAGGAAAGTAATTAATTAGCGAAATCCTGATATCATTACGGTCTCGCTCGAGGTGTAACTTGTAGATGCTTTAGTGGGGGTACGAAGGTATATACCTGTTTGACGTCAATTGGGACTTGGATTTCGGGGACGTTTTTGGAAATGTAGCGCTCCAGAGCTTGGATGTCGATAGGTTGTCTTACGGCACCTGCCATTGTATCGACTGTGGTAGTTTGACTGAGTTGTTGCTGAATTGAAGCATTTTGCGGGGCGTTGCACGATGTTATCTCAACAACACTCGACAGCCTCGGCCTCGGCTCCTGACGTCCCCAGGCAGGACCCCAGGTTTAGGCGCAAAAGCCTAAAGTCTTCCTCGAAACCTTGACGGCTCCTTGCCGAGATTGTGGGGAAGTCCTGAATGAGAGCCGTTACAGTAACATTGGATTGGCAGTACTCGGGTAAAGCAGCCGAATCATACATTCTAGAAATATCTTCAAGGAACTTTGTAAAACAACATTGCTTGGGGTATTAAAAGTACCAGTATCCATCAAAAAGCCCCTATAAACTCCTTCCCTTTTCCTACCTACAGTTATCAGCTTACTTGCACAAAACCACGCTTTTTCTGTGATCCCAAATCTTCCTCTGTATCCCACGTATCTTCATCTACATAATCCTTAACTCCCTTTTCTTTAACCTGGGCACCTATGACTCTCAATGCCGCAAGATTATATCCCATCTCATCTTTCTGCTTTTTTAACGCTTGTCGCAGATTTATTCGAATGCCATCAAGCATCAAACGCATCGTTCTGCTAGCCACAATTTGTCGGTGATGAGTTTTCAACATAAAGAACAGAACTCGGCAAGTCAGAGGTATATTCATCAACCTTGTCGCAAAAATGTTGAGAAACGTAAAGAGCATTGGTAAAGTCGAGAAGGGAAGAACTAGCAGAGCATCTTGGAGTGCTGCGGCTTTCACTCTCTGAACCACTGACAAGACATGCGCTTCTGCACTTATGCCACCTAATGCCATGAAAAGTGGGTTACGAGCTGGTGATGCGGTGTTTGGTTGTGTTGCCTTCGCCAGCTCCCATTCTTCCATGAGCTTTAAATCAACCATGCCAATTTCCAGGGCCTCGGCAATCTTTTCTCCAGCCATGAGAGTCTCGATTGTTTGTTTCCCTGCGGTTCCAACCTCTGCGGAATTCTCTTCGCCGTCCTTTTCAGGTTCTAGCGAAGTAGTCAATGTACTTTCGTACAATTCCTCAAGTTCCTTCTCTCTCTCTTCTTCTAGAAAGATCTGCTCGTCGGTTTGCTCCCACACTCTTATACTCTTGTCATGACTTGCGCTGACCAGAAAGTTCCCTGTCCTGCTGACGGCCAATGCCCAGATCTCGCTATGATGACCATCTAAACGTTGGATCTGTTCAAATTTGTCGCCATCCCAGTACTTGATCATTCGATCCTTGCTTGTGCTGAAAAAGTGATGTCCGTTCCCATCTTGATTGTGAGGGACAAATGCAACCTGCAAAATACTATCTTGGTGCGCAAAGAAAGCCTTATGGCAATCACCGAAATCTAGACCCCAAAGTCTAACATTCTTGTCTGCCGAGCAAGTCACGATCAACTTGCTATCGAAAGAAATGTCCATGTTAAGCACGGGCAACTTGTGCCCATATAAGTTGAGGAAGAGTTTCAACGAGTCGACGAAGAAAACCTTGACTGTGTTATCTAGAAGCGCGACTGCCAATAAACGAGAGTCAGGAGAGAATCGAATGCTAAGGATATCATCCGAAACCTTGAGCGTCCTTGTATGGACAAGCCTCAGGCGTGGAGTTGTTCGTTTGGTGCCAGGAATGTCTTCCTGGAAGATTTCAAAATTCCAGAACTTGGTAGTCTTGTCGGCACTTCCTGAGGCTAACGATCGTCCATCCGGGTGTACTTGGAGGGTCCATATCGCTCCCTCATGGGCTTTAACAGTATCAAGCATAGCAGCTGATGCGACATCGAATAACTCCAACTCACCAGTTTTAGTACCAACAACCACAATCTTATCACCTGGAAGGAACGCGACACACAACGCATAGCCACATTCAAATGTACGAATGCAAGTGCTTGTCCGGACGTTCCAAATCTTCAAACCGCCATTCGATGCAGATGCCAGCATTCGATCGTCCGAGCTGAGCGAAAGGGCTCTAACATCAGCGCGATGTCCAGGTAACTCAACTGAGAGGGATCGTGTATAATCTGGCAACTCCCCACTCTTCGCTTTCTTTGACTTCTCTTTTGTCGGTATACTATACACCTCCAATTGGTTGTTTGTCGTAGCCGCGATCAGTTGAATAGATTTTGATCCCTTCGTATGAACCCAGTTGAGCGACCTAACCTTCCCTCCTGTTCTTACAATAACATATGAAACAAAAAAGTCGCCAATTTCGGCAGTCGAGGCGTCCTCGGATTTTTCGTCTAGATCCCCACCATCCACATCCATTGCAGAGCCCATTTTTTCACGTCTCCTTTTGCGCTTTCGTGCCAAACTCTTCTTTACCTCCTCTTCTGATCGTATTCTCCATATTTCTATCGCTTTCTCCGATCCGTGTACAGCAAAATAGTCTAATCGAGGGTGAAAACTAACTCCAGTAGCTTTATCTTTGCCTTGTCGATGTAGCACACCGCGATCATGTAGATATCGATTTTCGGCGGTCCCATTGACCTGGGTTGAAAGTTTGAAAAGTCCGGCAGTATCAATCGACCAGACCTTCAATTCCCCATCGTTTCCAGTGGTAATGCACCCACTACCATCCGGAGAGACACCAAGAGACCAACATTCTCCATTTGTTTGAGCGACATGAGTTTCGATACAATGCTGGGAGGATATATCCCATAACTTGATCAAAGCATCTTTGCCAGTGGTAAGGAGAAATCCTTCCACATCAACCGGATCGCTAGCAATTTGAACAGCTTCTTCTCCATCCTCGGAAGACAAGACCGGTGCTTCTGGCTGAATAAACTCCAAGCCCGTCACTTGGTCTTTATGCCCTCTTAGCTTGAAAAGTCCAACCTCGGCTACTAGGTCCCATATTATCACATCGGTATCTTTCGATCCACTGGCTAGTCTGACGCCTGACTTGTCGAACGCAAGAGTGGTAATAGCGGATCTATGGCCATTGAAACTCACTATCGCAGTGGCGATTTTCGAATCCCAAAGGCGTATGCTACCATCTTCGTATCCCGCAGCGTACACATCGATGTCGACTTGACTTTGCGCGAGGGCGGTGACTTGCGAATTGCAGTCCTTATCTTTCCATCGACTGAGTAACTCCCCTTTTCTTATGTCCCAGCAAAGAACGTCCTCATTGGCGGCAACAATAGCTCGTCCGGAGCTGCCACTGCGCGAACCTGAACCATCCGCCGACCAAACAACATTCGCGGTGCTAGAATTGACGACTCCGAATGTTTTCGAGTGCTCGTACTTTCTGCAATTGATACAATGAGTGATATGGGCATGTACGAGATCTCAAAAAAACTTACAAATAAGACTTGACCATCTTGTGGTTGGGCTGGTGGGGGAGATCAATTCGCGACAATAATTTTTTTGCGACAAGGACTGGTATTTGGTTAGTGCTGTGGATAAGCACCAAAGTGTATATCGCAGCACGGGCTTGAGCCGCAGCCGTAGCCGCAGCCACAAGGACCGACCGCTTAGGTAGCTGCACTGCCCCACCAGAACCATCGTCAGCATCCAACCCAAATCAAGTCAACAAGCTCAAGGCAGACCATTCGCATTTGGGACGGTCAGGTCTTTCTGCAAATTACAATACTCAACGATCCGCCAAGATGCTGCTCTTAGACTACCAGAACGTTCTGATACAGTCGGTTCTCACCGAGAGATTTTCCGGGTTAGTTACGCCTCATATTTCTAACACCTCCTGCTAACCCGGTATGAAGCGCTCCTCCTGTCAATATTGACCAGACGGTGTCAGACTTCGACGGTGTCACCTTCCATATTTCCACTCCCGAAGCCAAGTCGAAAATCGTCGTCTCGATACAGATCCGATGTTACAATGATCTCTTGAAATACGGGGCACAACAGGTTCTGGAGCGGGAGTATGGCCCTTACGTTATTGCCCCAGAGGCTGGTTACAATTTCTCCGTGCAAATCGATCTCGAAACTCTGCCAGAGGATAAAGGTGCGTGTTTGTCTTACATCCAGGGCTTTCAACTAACACAACCAAGAGGCACGGGATGACATTATTCGGAGGGTGTCGTTGTTAAAGAGAAATGCTATGGCTGCGCCATTCGAACACGCCTTTGACGAACATCACAAATTGGCAGAGGAGGCATCCAAGTTTACATCAGAAGAAGCACCCCAAGGAGTTCGAGAAGGTGGCGATGTTATGGGCATCCATTACCGTGACGAAGAAGCAATCTACATCAAGGCCAGCCATGACCGAGTTACCGTCATCTTCAGTACGATCTTTCGGGAAGAGACCGACAGAGTATTCGGCAAGGTATTCATTCAAGAATTCGTTGATGCAAGGAGGAGAGCTATCCAGAATGCCCCACAGGTGCTTTTCAGAACGGATCCCCCGCTTGAGCTACAGGGTGTCCCCGGAGTCAAGGATAGTGGAAATGGAGAGATAGGATACGTAACTTTCGGTGAGAATGGTTGGTATGGCAAGCAAATCCAAAGCTAACCGTCTCAGTTCTTTTCCCAAGGCATATGACCCGTCAAAGGCGCGAGGAGGTTATATCTCATATTCAAACCTTCCGCGACTATTTCCATTATCACATCAAAGCCTCAAAGGTAAGCGGAAATTTGATATGGGGATAGTACGATGACGCTAAACCCCCTTAACAGGCTTTTATCCACTCCAGAATGCGAAGACGCACTGCCGATTTCCTCCAAGGTAAGAATTTTCAAGTATCATTTATATGCATAACTAACCATGCAAAGTTCTTCGAAGAGCACGGCCAGAAAACGAAGAAAAGGAGAGAAAGACGGCCAGCGGAAGAACCTTCAAGGTTCAAGGGAGCTAGAAAACACTGTCGTGGACCTTTAAAATACAACCTGCAATCAGCGCCTGCCGATCCAGGGTCTTCGCAATTGATACAATTTCTATTTCTTTGCCCCACAACCTTTAACGCCAAATATTCCATGAGCCAGACATATACCCATTTAAGTGGCAAACATGGCAGTAAACAGAGTCCATTTGTTTACCTTTCCGTTGTCATGCTTGTACATCTGCGTGTAAACCCCACCGCTTGAGCTACGAAACATCATCAGCGCCTAATAATTACAAAGCTTCTTCTTGTGCGGAACTTACTTTGCATGATCCCATATCTTTTCCTTCTTGCGCCGTTCCTTTTCCTTTGCCTTCTGTTCCGCGAAGTGCCTTTCCTTCCTGATTCTGAAACGTTCTGCTCTCTCTTCTTCTGCAGTGAGAATTTTCGGTTGTGGGGCAAGAGCTGGAGACCGAGATCGAAATAGCTTTGCTTTTATCGACTGGCTTTTGCTGATCTCTAGCGTTGAAGCCTCGGAGTCTATTTGACCTTCGTTTTTGAAGAGTGATGTTTTGGAGTCCATCGATACTTGAGTTGTGTTTGGTGGATGTGAAAATGAAAGATTGAAATCGTGATTCCTGGCTCTTTTTTCGTGATCAGTGGGTTTTAGGATTCCTTGTGCTTGAATTTCATGATGGCGAAGAGGGTCTGGTCTTTTAAATCTTGAAGGTTGGATTTTGCCAAGTGATTAGTGGTGTTGTCAAAGGAGGTGCTTATGTGGCTGTGTAGAATCTCATGTGGTGGCATAGCCTGGAGGTGGCTTTGTCTTTAGGAGCACTAGTGCTTACCTACGATGGGGTCTGTACTTTTGTACTCGAGTAAGTTTATGTGAGCAAGCACATTTCTGACCAATTAAAATGTGCTGCGCAGGGGGGAAGTGCGGGAAGGTACGAGGAAGTGTGGCTAGTATGACAGTACAGATGGACAAAACTCTGGATGTACCTTTGAACCCCTATTACTTCGTATACTGGAATTCCTAGTTCAATTAAAACAAGCGTCTTTAATCTCTTCGGTTAATGAAGATATATTATTAGTTTGAATTATCGCAAATTGCTCGAGAACCATATTAATTATACGCGACTTTTGGAATAACATATTTTCTAATCTAGGTATCTAGAGTTCCGCCCAACTGTCTTACAGCTCAGGATTTTAAAATTATCTGATAGTATATTACTGTACAGGGTATTTGGCAAGGTATTTTATGTGTAAATTGCTTCAACAAGTCTTTTTATCACAACACATGTAAATTAAATACCATAGTAGAATAATATCTAGTAATATATCATTTGTCCATCGCGGTCCCTACATTCTTTAAATCTATTTAGGTAGGGTTTATATACATTTTGAATGCTAGGTAGTGATGATTTTAGATGTGATGACCCTGTGCCTTAAATCAGCGTCTTTTTTCTCCTTTTATAAGTCTGGGTTGCGAACTTGCGAAGCGTCTTACTCTTTGCACTACTTTTGAAACAGATTGTAAGCATTCATTTAATTATGGAAATCCTACAGCTAACACCATAAAATGAAAGCTCGTACAGGATTAGTAATTTTCGGATTTGGCAGTCAGACTAAATAAGTCATTTCCACCAAATATTTGGGGATTTTGGGGGGTTGCGATAATTGAGTTCTTGAAAAGTAACGTCTGGTTAATTCAAACCAGGGTCTTATGTGTAGAGTATATTATTATTGAAGTATTATTAGTAGGCTCTTCTGACAAAGTAAGCGCTTTAGCTACCTGCATAAGTATGTAGTAAAAGATAAGTCTGTAAGTCAAAAAGGGTTCAATACAGGGATGGATACCTCTTTCTTTCTGAAAGTTTACTATTATATTCACTATACTTTTGAACCTGTCCAACCCTTCAGTATCGTCTAACACTTCCAACTTTACTTCTGCTTTAATACCCAGCGGCTGAACACTTGACAGTAATAACAGTAGAAAGCCCTTCCAAAGCGAGTTACATCCTGAATATTGAAAGTTCGGATCAGCTAACCGGGGCTTTTCGTCTTAGCGGGAATTTCTAAATACTTCACGTAGATACTTTAGCTATACTCGTCTGATTCATTGGCCTTGACTTCATTCCACCTGGTTGTTGGGTTGGAAACCAATATGAGTCGCTAAGGAACACCTGCTTCAATGCCCAGATCTGGTCGTCCTTCCGAAGTCTGTATATACTTGTATCTGAAGCTGGGGGAAGCGTAGGGAATTGGTATGTGAATTTGCGTAAAACCTCATGTTTTATTAGTTTCCCACGAGGGAAGCTATTATGGTCCCTCGTATATGATAGTTCCAGTGAAATATATATTTATAACGCTTGTCTATTGGAACAATTTCTTCGCCTGTATCCAACTCCTTTCCAACTACTTTGACTCTATTTTACTTTTTCATCACCTGGGAACGTACTCCATTTGTACACAAATTCAGACGAAAAGGGTATCGTTGCTGTACTAGGATTTAGAGAAGAAATCTAACTTATTGCCCGTGGGGTTTAACGAGAACTGAAAAGTAAGCATCGGATGCAAATACACTGTCGCTATTCATAACACAATGAATGAATTTTTCGCCTACTACATTACCGTGGGGTTATTAGACCAATATCGATAGATTCTAGCTTCCAAAAGATATATGACCCCCATAGGAGATTCCTGGCAGCCAGGACACTAGTATCTAGCGGGATCTGGAAGTTCACTAGAAGCGAGAGATCAAAACCTCGTATTTCTATACTGGAACATTAACAAAAATGAAATCTCTCTTATTACTATATTTATAGATCTTTATTCATTGGGCGTCCTAATTTGAAATCTTCAGACGTTTGTAAGGAATATATTTACGCTCTTTTAGTAGGGAAAGAAGCACCGTGAGTGCATAAGCTAGCAAGTAAGCAGCAATATAGGTATGTTTTCATACATAAAGTTTTGGAAAACACCAGTCAAACAAGCTTAGGACACAACTATCAAGCTTTCTTGCCAGTAGAAATGCCCTGAGGAGTTGTTAGACTTGATTATCTGGAACGAGGGTAATTGGTATTATGTCTACAGCCGCAACCAAAAATGCACCCGGAAAGATTTATTGAAATTATCAACCATGGACAGCGGATTAAATGGTATTATCTGAACATCCTTAATTCGTCAAATAGAAATGTACTGTCAAGGGTATTTCTACTGTCGACAATGAATAAGGGTTCGTCTACCTGATGTGGCTATCGTGGTGACTGTTCCATTAGCATGGAACGCTTCGCTTTGTTTCAGCATTCGAGGTTCGCAAACGAGGCCAAAAGTGGATCTTGTCCAGGATCGAGATCCTTCATCGTCTCAGCCACAGGCTGCAATTACTACTGTGGTGCTGCCATTATTGCTCACGATGTCCCTATAATTTATAATATCTACTGTACTATAGCAATCTAGAATAAGAAGGTGCCATTCTCTGAAATTGGCTGATGACCTACTACAATCTTATGATTGAGTGGTTGAGGGCTCTCGTCTTTTGAAGTTAGGTTATCATGGATAGATTCGATATTTAGCAGTCTTACGGATCCCATTGTAATCCGTTCTTTTAGATCCATCGTCGGCGCCCCGCAGATACGGTACCCCTGTTCATGTTACAATGCAGAGCATTGATTTTTGGGCATCAGATTAAAGACCTAGTAGTAGCAGAAAAGTTAATACCTTATCGACTCCTAGTCGATACCTTATATTTATTTATTTATTTATTTCTATTTAAGGTGGGGCGGATACTAACACCTAAAGGCTAGCTCCTAGGTAATTCCTAGACAGGACAAAGGACACTAGGGGGGAAAATCCCCCCTAGGCTACAGGGGTCGCAAATAGGAAAGCCTATCTGCTAGTGGTAGTTTGAAGAGAGACCCCACTTCCGGGGAAACTCCTACATATAGTTACAAGAGAGAGCAGTAATAGACAAAGGAAATAAAGATATAGAGAAGGAAATAAAGGCTAACAGAGGGTGATTAGAGTAGACTAAATAGTGACTAAGTCAGTCCGAAGAGGGCAGATCTTATTAAAGAAGTTAGTCTTTAAAAGGAGCTCTCGGAAGAGGTCCTCTGATCGAGGGCCAAAGAGGATTCCTGGGTCTCGCTTAGCTCTCGCTACCA